>WNWK01007894.1:0-89253 GCA_009830355.1 Cherax destructor
ACACACACACACACACACACACACACACACAACACACACACACACACAACACACACACACACACACAACAACACACACACACACACACACACACACACACAAACACACACACACACACAACACACACACACACACACACACACACACAACACACACACACACACACACAGCATCTGGAGCAGAACAGGATAATCAACGCCAGACAACACGGATTCAGGGAAGGCAAATCCTGTGTAACAAACCTCCTGGAGTTCTATGATAAAGTAACAGAGGTAAGGCAAGAGAGAGAAGGGTGGGTTGACTGCATTTTCTTGGACTGCAGGAAGGCCTTTGACACAGTTCCTCACATGAGATTAGTAAAAAGATGGAAGCCCAAGCGTGTATAACAGGAAGGGCACTGGAATGGACCAGGGAATACCTCACAGGGAGGCAACAACGGGTCATGGTGCGTGATGAGGTATCACAGTGGGCGCCTGTGACGAGCGGTGTACCGCAGGGGTCAGTCCTAGGACCAGTGCTATTCTTGCTATATGTGAATGACATGACGGATGGGATAGACTCAGAAGTGTCTCTTTTCGCAGATGATGTGAAATTAATGAGGAGAATCACATCGAAGAGGACCAAGCAGGACTTCAAACAGACCTGGACAAGCTTGACATCTGGTCTAGCAACTGGCTTCTCGAATTTAACCCCACCAAATGCAAAGTCATGAAGATCGGAGAAGGGCAAAGAAGACCGCTGACAGAGTACAGGCTAGGTGGACAAAGGCTACAAACCTCATCAAAGGAGAAAGACCTTGGGTGAGTATAACACCAAGCACGTCTCCGGAAGCACACATCAACCAGATAACCGCGGCAGCATATGGGCGACTGGCAAACCTAAGATTAGCGTTCCGTTACCTTAACAAGGAATCGTTCAAGACACTGTACCGTATACGTCAGGCCCATACTAGAGTATGCAGCACCAGTCTGGAACCCACACCTGGTCAAGCACGTCAAGAAACTAGAGAAAGTGCAAAGGTTTGCGACAAGGTTAGTTCCACAACTCAGGGGACTGTCCTATGAAGAAAGGTTGATGGAAATAGGACTAACAACACTGGAGGAAAGAAGGTCAGAGGAGACATGATAACGACATACAAAATACTGGGGAATTGACAAGGTAGATAGTGACAGGTTGTTTCAGAGAGGGAACACAGAAACAAGGGGACACAACTGGAAGCTGAAGACTCAGATGAGTCAAAGGGATGTCAGGAAACATTTCTTCAGCCACAGAGTAGTCAGGAAGTGGAATGGACTAGAGAAAGATATAGTGGAGGCAGGAACCATACATAGTTTTAAGACAAGGTATGATAAAGCTCATGGAGCAGGGAGAGCAGAGATCCAGTAGCAGACAGCGAAGAGGCGGGGCCAGGAGCTGAGTCTCGACCCCTGCAACCACAATTAGGTGAGTACACACACAACACACACACACACACAACACACACACACAACACACACACACACACACACAACACACACACACACAACACACACACACACACACACACAAACACACACACATACACACACAACACACACACACACACACACACACACACACAACACACACACACACACACACACACACACACACACACACACACACACACACACACACACAACATACACACACACGCACACAGTGAACGTTCACTCACAACAAAACAGCTACTGAGCGAATGATGGTTAACAAATTCCTCCTTCACCTCAGTGGGAGCCGACCACACAGCTCACAATAGAACACCTTAACCTAAAATCACCACTGAAGAACCGAACTGACGCCAGTGGCTATCCCAGTGTATCCCAGCTGCATTATCCTCCCCTATCCCACCCCATCTATCCCTCCTATCCTCCCAAAAAAAACTATTCCTTCTCCAGGTGTGAAATCCCGACCACCTTTTTATAAGCCACGTTCAGCACCTCTTCAAGACGGTCTCACACCAGCCTATACGAGGCTCAAGAAATGCCTGGGCCGGGAGGCATAGCAGAGGAGGCCTAAGCTAGTAGGTCTATGGGCGAGTTTCTGTTATCACGTCATTAAGGTTTTGTGTATTGGGTTTCAAAATTCTTAATAATGTATATGTATAGATGTATATATATGTGTGTATATACACTGAGAGGTGTGTATCTCAGTGTTTATACACAGTGTATATACACTGGTAGTTTATATTAATCACTATTTTAGGTATTAAAGTATTCTTGACTGGTGGTGACCTGCAGTCTTAATGACCCTCGTGTAGTAGATAGTCTTGAAACCCCATTAACCAGTCTTAATGTCCCTCGTGTAGTAGATAGCCTTGAAACCCCATTAACCAGTCTTAATGTCCCTCGTGTAGTAGATAGCCTTGAAACCCCATTAATCAGTCTTAATGACCATCGTGTAGTAGATAGTCTTGAAACCCCATTAACCAATCTTAATGGCCCTCGTGTAGTAGATAGTCTTGAAACCCCATTAACCAACCAATCCCCAATCTTCATCCCATGTACCATTTATCAATTATACAAGCCTCTCCTTTGCTAAGTATATCTCTACCTACCTCATCATTCCACCAATCATTCTTCTACCCTCTCACACCTTCCCTCATGCACATAATAATTATCCTCACTCCGGCCCTGCGTTCTTAAATTACCCACTGATATCCCTTGTAGTCATCATGCCACCAGTCATACCCTTCTCTCCTGCACCTGCCCACTCATCACCTCATCATGCCACCAGTCATACCCTTCTCTCCTGCACCTGCCCACTCATCACCTCATCATGCCACCAGTCATACCCTTTTCTCCTGCACCTGCCCAACTCTAATAACAATATTAAAGGTTCATGTATTTTTAAATCTAACTCAAACTTCACCAACGTCGCTAACTGTATTGTCTCTAGCTTATTCTCTCTTTCTCTAACATTCTCTCTCTGGCTCTCTCTCTCTAACTCCCTCTCTCTCTCTCCTCTCTCTCTCTCTCTCTCTCTCTCTCTCTCTCCTCTCTCTCTTTCTCAGTAATTCACAACCATATTACGTCTGCGCAGGAAGGGGGTTAAGCCACCCACCATCTCAATAACAATAAGCCAGCGGCTTAGATCCAAGCCTCCTGTTGACACACCGTGGCCTGCCCTGCGTGTGTCACCAGCGGCCCAGGAGCTTAACTCCAACCTCAAGCCTCTGACGCCAGCTAGAGCTTCTCGCATTAGTTCCTGGTGTTGTGGAGGCTGGGCCAGAATACTGAACATTCTTGTAAATAACGTATTTTTAGCGAGGGTGTAGTGGTGGTGTAGTGGTTAGTGGGTGGTAGTGGTGGTAGTAGGAGGTGGAGTGGTGGTAGTGGTGGTAGTAGTGGAGGGTGGTAGTGGTGGAGTAGTAGTGGTGGTGGTGGAGTGGAGTGGTGGTAGTGGTAAGTGGTGGAGGGTGAGTGGTATGGTGGAGTGGTGGTAGTGGTGGTAGTGGTGGTAGTGGTGGTAGTGGTGGCAGTGGTGGTAGTGGTGTAGTGGTGTAGGTGGTAGTGGTGGTAGTGGTGGCAGTGGATGTGTAGTGGCAGTGGGGTGGTAGTGGTGGTAGTGGTGGTAGAGTGGTAGTAGTGGTAGTAGTGGTAGGTGGCAGTGGTGGTAGTGGTGTGTAGTAGTGAGTGGTAGTGTAGTGGTGGTAGTGGTCAGTAGTGGTGTAGTGTGTGAGTGGTAGTGTGGTAGTGGTAGAGTGGTGGTAGTAGTAGTGAGTGGAGTGGTAGTGGTGGAGTGGTGAGTGTGAAGTAGTGGTAGTGGTAGTGAGTGGTGGTAGTAGGTGGTAGTGGTGGTAGGTGTGTCAGTGGTGGTAGTGGTGGTAGTGGTGGAGTGGTAGTAGTGGTAGTGGTGGAGTGGTGAGTGGGTGAGTGGTGGTAGTGGTGGCAGGGTGGCAGTGGTGGAGTGGTGGTAGTAGTGGTAGTGGTGGTAGTGGTGGTGGTGTGGAGAGTAGTGGTGGTAGTGGTGGTAGTGGTGGTAGGTGGTGGGTGGTTGTGGTGGAGTGTGGTAGTGGTGGTAGTGGTGGTGTGGAGTAGTGGTGGTAGTGGATGTAGGAGGTGGCTAGGTGGTGGCAGTGGTAGTAGTGGTGGTAGTGGTGGAGTGGTGGAGTGGTGTAGGGGGTAGGTGGTAGTAGTGGTGGTAGTGGTGGTAGTGGTGGTAGTGTGAGTGAGTGGTAGTGAGTGGTAGTGGTGGTAGGGTGGTGAGTAGTGGTAGTGGTGGTAGTGGTGGTAGTGGTGGTAGTAGTGTGTAGTAGAGGGTGGTAGTGGTGGTGGTAGTGAGATAGTGGTGGTAGTGGTGGTAGTGGTGGTAGTGGTGATAGTGGTGGTAGGGGTGGTAGTGGTGATAGTGGTGGTAGGGGTGGTAGTGGTGGTAGGTGGTAGTGGTGGTAGGGTGTGGTAGTGGTGGTAGTGGTGGTAGTAGTGGTAGTGGTGATAGTGGTGGTAGTGGTGGTAGTGGTGGTAGGGGTGGTATTGGAGGTGGTAGTGGATATAGTGGTGGTAGTGGTGGTAGTGGTGGTAGTGGTGATAGTAGTGGTAGGGGTGGTAGTGGTGGAGGGGAGTGGTGGGTAGAGGTGTGGTAGTGGTGGTAGGGTGGAGTGGTAGTGGTGGTAGTGGGGTAGTGGTGATAGTGGTGGTAGTGGTGGTAGTGGTGGTAGTGGTGGTAGGGGAGTGGTAGTGGTAGTGGTAGTGTGGTAGTGGTGGTAGTGGTGGTAGTGGTGGTAGTGGTGGTAGTGGTGATGGTAGTGGTGATAGTGGTGGTAGTGGTGGTAGTGGTGGTAGTGGTGGAGTGGTGGTAGTGGTGATAGTGGTGGTAGTGGTGGTAGTGGTGGTAGTGGTGGTAGTGGAGATAGTGGTGGTAGTGGTGGTAGTGGTGGTAGTGGTGGTAGTGGTGGTAGTGGTGGTAGTGGTGGTAGTGGTGGTAGTGGAGATAGTGGTGGTAGTGGTGGTAGTGGTGGTAGTGGTGGTAGTGGTGGTAGGGGTGGTAGTGGTGATGGTAGTGGTGATAGTGGTGGTAGTGGTGGTTATTGCGATCCCAGAATTGGGCCCCAATGTATATATATCTGTTCATAATGTATATTTTCCATTTTCTATAATTTTATATTGCTGATATTTTCGATAATAGCTAAATCGTTAATATCTTGCTTTATAATATTATTGGACTTATATTTGACATTATTTGACTTAGCTATGTTCATTAGGTAGGATGTAACATTATAAATTGTGCTCATGTTTGTAGTAACTGCCCTGGAGATGGCAAACTACCGATTATGACACTACGCTTGTTATGTTGCCGGCGTCTAGTTGCTGACCACACCTGAGGTGGGTGGCTGCTGCTCCTTCCTGGAGAGCACTACGCAGCTGGACATCGTTGTGTCAACACCTCTCTCCTGTCTCTGCTTGTTTTCTCGCCATTTAGACTCTGTGTGGTAGAGTATGTGTTCGGTGGTGAGACGAAACATACTTCTCAGGACTCTGTGTAACTCTGTTCACAGAGGATAGACTAGACAGTGATTTTCGACGTTTTTCTGGGTTGTGTGTCACATTGACACTCTGAGATAACTCAGGTCTCTAGCTACAGCTCCTGACCTAATTCGATAAGGCATCTTTGCACCGCCACAGTTTGGGATTGTTTATGCTGAACTTAGCTTCAGTAGAAAGTAAGTTTTGTGACTGTTTTGGAGGATCTATTGATGGTCCCCAGTTAGGGTCGATTTTCTATCTCCTGGTTCCTGACGCTGTGTTGCTGTTGCTTGTTATATTGCTGTTCTGCGATTTGGTCATTTTACTGGTCAATCAAGCTGTTCTGATTGTCAGTTTGTTAGAGAAGCTAGCTTATGAGAAGTTCAGTTGGACACTGGTCGAGTCTTAGAGTTACCTGGAGATCACTCATACACACGTATATTCTTATTTGCATATATCTGTATTATTGTAATTACTGACATTGTACCTGATGGTACTTCAGAGTCATTTGATATATGTGCCCTCAGCACAACATTTTGGTATATGAGAGCAGTGAGGACTAACCTCCCTAATTAACCTCCTAATGCATTACTTAATGAACATCCTGATCATATGTACATTTATTTACTTTGAAACCCTAGACCTAACTTTGATAATAAACATATTAAATTTTATACTTTGGTTAGTACCCTACCAGTTGTAATCCTCCTGGAGACTATTGAATACATCGGATAACTGGACCAGGATACTGACTTTGTTGCAAAAGCCCAGTAACAGGCTGCATGCTAGAAGGGCATCCTTTCTAGTGTTCACTGGAGATGTCTATTACTAATAGATATCGTGTCATTTTGTAACAGTGGTAGTGGTGGTAGGGGTGGTAGTGGTGGTAGGGGTGATAGTGATGGTAGTGGTGGTGGGGGTGGTAGTGGTGGTAGGGGGTGATAGGGTGGTAGTGGTGGTGGGGGGTGGTAGTGGTGGTACGGTGTGGTAGTGGTGGTGGGGAGTGATAGGGTGGTACGGTGTGGTAATGGTTGTAGGGGGTGGTTTTGGTGGTAGGTGGTTGCCTGCTACCTGTGTCTACTAACCTACCTACCTGTCAGTGCCTGCCTGCTGCCTGTCTGCCCTCACAAGAGGTCACTCAGAGTGCATGTAATTAACGTCCTTAACGTTCAATTATACATCATTACTACCCCTGGTTTCTACCTCTGAGAAGGTCACAGGTCACTTCCATGGCTCAGTACCTAGTAACCTTGGTTGATGACCCCTGGAGGTGCATACACACACACACACACACACACACCTAGAAAGGAATGGACTCATACATGACAGCCACACGGTTTCAGGGACGGGAAATCCTGTGTCACGAACCTACTGGAGTTCTATGACAAGGTAACAGCAGTAAGACAAGAGAGAGATTGACGGGTAGACTGCATCTTCTTGGACTGTAAGAAGGCTTTCGACACAGTACCACACAAGATAAGGGTTGAACAACTATAGGAACAGGCAGGAGTAGCAGGGAAAGTACTGCAATGGATCAGGGAATACCTGACAGGAAGGAAACAACGAGTGTCGGCACGAGACGAGGTGTCAGAGTGGGCGTCTGTGTCGAGTGGGGTTCCACAAGGGTCAGTCCTAGGTCCAGTGCTGTTTCTGGTATATGTGACTGATATGACAGAAGGGGATAGACTCGGAAGTGAAGATAATGAGGAGAATACAAGTGGACGAGGATCAGGTAAGCCTACAAGGGGATCTGGACAGGCTGTAAGCCTGGTCCAGCAACTAACACCCAGGATGCGACCCACACCAGTTCACTAGCACCCAGGATGCGACCCACACCAGTCTACTAACACCCAGGATGCGACCCACACCAGTTCACTAACACACAGGATGCGACCCACACCAGTCTACTAACACCCAGGTACCCATTTTACTGATGGGTGAACGTAGACAACCGGTGTAAAGAAACGCCCAATTTTTCTACCCTCGGCGGGAATCGAACCCGAAACCTCGCCATGTGAAGTGAGAGCTTTAGCCACCAGGCCACAGAGCACATCTCCTGAGGCACACATCAACCAGATAACTGCTGCAACATACGGGCGCCTGGCAAACCTAAGAATAGCGTTCCAATACCTCACTAAGGAATCGTTCAAGACTCTGTACACCATATACGTCAGGCCCATACTGGAGTATGCAGCACCAGTTTGGAACCCACACCTGGTCAAGCACGTCAAGAAATTAGAGAAAGTGCAAAGGTTTGCAACAAGACTAGTCCCGTAGCTAAGGGGTATGTCCTGCAGGAGGACAGGAGAGATAAGGGGGACATGATAACGACATATAAAATACTGAGAGGAATTAACAAGGTGGACAGAGACAGAATGTTCCAGAGATGGGACATAGCAACAAGGGGACACAGTTGGAAGTTGAAGACTCAGATGAGTCAAAGGGATGTTAGGAAGTATTTCTTCAGTCACAGAGTTGTCAGGAAGTGGAATAGTCTAGAGATTGATGTAGTGAAGGCAGGATCCATACATAGCTTTAAGAAGAGGTATGATAAAGCTCATGGAGCAGGAAGAGTGACCCAGTAGCGGCCAGTGAAGAGGCGGGGCCAGGAGCTATGAATCACCCCCAGCAATCACATATATGTGAGTACACACACACAAACACTCAACACAAACATCAATATGTTCTAACCAATTAACGCAAAAGAAAGTCAAGAATTGCAAAACGAAGAATAAAAGAAATAGCCGAAGAAGATGTAAAAACAAAGTAAATGAGAAACAGGAAGACACAAGAGGAAACTACCGGAGGGTGTTCCAGGCAACACCACGTAGTTGTGCAGGAAACACACGGTGGTGCCAGGAGACCTACGGAGTGAACCAGGAAGCTAACTGGGGTGAGGTCACCGGTACCCTGGTGTTCACCAACACCTAATGAGTTTTCCATCTGACTAACTTCAAGGTAAACTTTACTTAATAAACACCAAAAAATCAAGAAAATAAAATAGAATAGAATATAAAATAAAAACCGGAAATATACGGGTATATAAATAGTATTTACATAAGTGTTTTAGGCCTGGTTGTTCTAGGACAACACCTACATGGAGGTTGTTCCAGGACAACACCTACATGGAGTGAGGGGTTAATTACTAACCAAAGTAGTTAGACTGTTGGGTTTAGTCCTGACTCTTTCTCTTCTACTTTAGCTCTTCCTCTCACCGGCTATTCTTCTGTCCCCACTTCCTCCTCGCCCCTAGTGGGTCCTTACCTGAGAGTCTGAACTGAACTGAACTAAATGGAGGTTGTTCCAGGTCAACACCTACCTGGAGGTTGTTCCAGGTCAACACCTACCTGGAGGTTGTTCCAGGTCAACACCTACCTGGAGGTTGTTCCAGGTCAACACCTACCTGGAGGTTGTTCCAGGTCAACACCTACCTGGAGGTTGTTCCAGGACAACACCTATCTGGTGGTTGTTCCAGGACAACACCTACCTGGAGGTTGTTCCAGGTCAACACCTACCTGGAAGTTGTTCCAGGTCAACACCTACCTGGAGGTTGTTCCAGGACAACACCTATCTGGTGGTTGTTCCAGGACAACACCTACCTGGAGGTTGTTCCAGGTGAACCATTTCGCCACCCTAGCAGGTCTTGGGGTTTCCAGGACAACACCTACCTGGAGGTTGTTCCAGGTGAACACTTACCTAGCGGTTGTTCCAGGACAACACCTACCTGGTGGTTGTTCCAGGTCAACACCTACCTGGTGGTTGTTCCAGGACAACACCTACCTGGTGGTTGTTCCAGGTCAACACCTACCTGGTGGTTGTTCCAGGAAACAACACCTGGGTTCATCACATGATGGTTGTTCCAGGTCAACACCTACCTAGTGTTGTTCCAGGACAACACCTACCTGGTGGTTGTTCCAGGTCAACACCTACCTGGTGGTTGTTCCAGGAAACACCTACCTGGTGGTTGTTCCAGGTCTAACTGTTGTTCAGTCAACACCTGATTGTTCGCAACACCGGTTGTTCCAGGTCAACACCTACCTGAAGGTTGTTCCAGGTCAACCTACCTGGTAGTTGTTCCTGGTCAACACCTACCTGGTGGTTGTTCCAGGACAACACCTACCAGGTGGTTGTTCCAGGTCAACACTAACCTGGTGGATGTTCCTAGTCAACACCTACCTGATAGTTGTTCCAGGACAACACCTACCTGGTGGTTGTTCCAGGACAACACCTACCTGGTGGTTGTTCCAGGTCAACACTAACCTGGTGGATGTTCCTAGTCAACACCTACCTGATGGTTGTTCCAGGACAACACCTACCTGGTGGTTGTTTCAGGACAACACCTACCTGGTGGTTGTTCCAGGTCAACACCTACCTGGAGGTTGTTCCAAGACAACACCTACCTGGTGGTTGTTCCTGGTCAACACCTACCTGGTGGTTGTTCCAGGACAACACCTACCAGGTGGTTGTTCCAGGTCAACACTAACCTGGTGGATGTTCCTAGTCAACACCTACCTGATGGTTGTTCCAGGACAACACCTACCTGGTGGTTGTTCCAGGACAACACCTACCTGGTGGTTGTTCCAGGTCAACACCTACCTGGAGGTTGTTCCAAGACAACACCTACCTGGTGGTTGTTCCAGGACAACACCTACCTGGAGGTGTTCCAGGACAACACCTACCTAGTGGTTGTTCCAGGACAACACCTACCTGGTGGTTGTTCCAGGTCAACACCTACCTAGTGGTTGTTCCAGGACAACACCTACCTGGTGGTTGTTCCAGGTCAACACCTACCTAGTGGTTGTTCCAGGACAACACCTACCTGGTGGTTGTTCCAGGTCAACACCTACCTAGTGGTTGTTCCAGGTCAATACCTACCTGGAGGTTGTTCCAAGTCAACGCCTACCTAGTGGTTGTTCCAGGACACGTACCTGGTGGTTGTTCCAGGACAACACCTACTTGGATGTTGTTCCAGGACAACACCTACCTGGTGGTTGTTCCATGTCAACACCTACATGGTGGTTGTTCCAGGACAACAAATAACTGGAGGTTGTTCCAGGTCAACACCTACCTGGTGGTTGTTCCAGCTCAACACCTACTTAGTGGGTGATCCAGGACAACACGTACCTGGTGGTTGTTCCAGGTCAACACCTACCTTGTGGTTGTTCCAGGACAATACCTACCTGGTGGTTGTTCCAGGACAACACCTACCTGGAGGTTGTTCCAGGTCAACACCTACATGGTGGTTGTTCCAGGACAACACCTACCTGGAGGTTGTTCCAGGACAACACCTACCTGGTGGTTGTTCCAGGTCAACACCTACCTAGTGGTTGATCCAAGACAACACCTACCTGGTGGTTGTTCCAGGTGAACACCTACCTTGTGGTTGTTCCAGGAAAATACCTACCTGGTGGTTGTTCCAGGACAAAACCTACCTGGAGGTTGTTCCAGGTCAACACCTACCTAGTGGTTGTTCCAGGACAACACCTACCTGGTGGCTGTTCCAGGTCAACACCTACCTAGTGGTTGTTCCAGGGCAACACCTACATGGTAGTTGCTCCAGGACAACACCTACCTGGTGGTTGTTCCAGGTCAACACCTACCTTGTTGTTGTTCCAGGACAACACCTACCTGGAGGTTGTTCCAGGTCAACACCTACCTAGTGGTGGTTCCAGGACAACGCCTACCTTGTGGTTGTTCCAGATCAACACCTACCTAGTGGTTGTTCCAGGACAACACCTACCTGGTGGTTGTTCCAGGTCAACACCTACCTAGTGGTTGTTCCAGGACAACACCTACCTGGAGGTTGTTCCAGGTCAACACCTACCTGGTGGTTGTTCCAGGACAACACCTACCTAGTGGTTGTTCCAGGACAACACCTACCTGGAGGTTGTTCCAGGTCAACACCTACCTGAAGGTTGCTCCAGGTCAACACCTGCCTGGAGGTTGTTCCAGGACAACACCTACCTGGAGGTTGTTTCACGTCAACACCTATCTGGAGGTTGTTCCAGGTCAACACCTACCTGGAGGTTGGTCCAGGTCAACACCTACCTGGAGGTTGTTCCAGGTCAACACCTACCTGGAGGTTGTTCCAGGTCAACACCTACTTGGAGGTTGTTCCAGGTCAACACCTACCTGGAGGTTTTTCCAGGACAACACCTTCCGTCTATTCTAACATTTGTTAGACTCTTAGTGTGTGTGTACTTACCTAGTGTTGTTGAAGGGGTCGAGTCACAGCTCTTGGCCCCTCCTCTTCACTGGCAGCTACTGGGTCACTCTCCCTGCGGTATGAGTTTTATCATTCCTCTTCTTCAAGCTATGTATGGATCCTGCCTCCACTACATCACTCTCTAGACTATTCTACTTCCTGACCACTCTGTGACTGAAGAAATACTTCCTAACATCCCTGTGATTCATCTGAGTCTTCAACTTCCAACTGTGTCCTCTTGTTTATATGTCCCGTCTATGGAACATTCTGTCTGTCAACCTTGTTAATTCCTCTCAGTATTTTATATGTCGTTATCATGTCCCCCCTATCTCTCCTGTCCTCCAGTGTCGTCAGGTTGATTTCCCTTAACCTCCCCTCGTAGGACATACCCCTTAGCTCCGGGACTAGTCTTGTTGCAAACCTTTGCACTCTCTAATTTCTTGACGTGCTTGACCAGGTGTGGGTTGCATACTGGTGTTGCATACTTGCCTGACGTACACAGTGTACAGTGTCTTGATCGATTCCCTACTCAGGTGTCGAAACGCTATTCTTAGGTTAGCTATGCGCCCATATGCTGAAGCAGTTATTTGGTTGATCTGTGCCTCAGGAGATGTGCTTGGTATGATGCTCACCCTGTGATCCTTTTCCTCGAGTGAGGTTTGCAGACTTTGGCCCTGTAGTCTGTATTCTGTCTGCGGTCTTTTTGTCCTTCCACAATTTTCATGACTTTGTACTTGGTGAGGTTTCACTCCAGAAGCTCCAGTTGCTGGACCAGGCTTGCAGCCTGTGCAGATCCATTTGTAGTTCTACCTGATCCTCGTTAGCTTGAATTCTCAGTATTAGCTTCACATCATCTGCAAACAGGGACACCTCCGAATCTGTCCCTTCCGTCATGTCATTCACATATACCAGAAACAGCACCGGCCCTAGGACTGACCCCTGTGGAACCCCACTCGTCACAGGCGCCCACTCTGATACCTCGCCACCTACCATCACTCGTTGTTTCTTTCATGTCAGGTATTGCCTGACCATTACAGTGCCCCTCCTGTTATTCTTACCTGCTTCTATACCTGCTTACAGTCCAAGAAAATGCAGTCTACTCACCCCTCTCTCTCTCCTGTTTTACCTCTGTAATCTTGTCATAGAACTCCAGTAGGTTTGTGACACAAGATTTCCCGTCCCTGAAACCGTGTTGGTCGTCGTTGATAAGCTCATTCCTTTCTAGGTGCTCCACCACTCTTCTCCTGATAATCTTCTCCATGACCTTGCATACAATACATGTCAGTGACACTGGTCTGTAGTTTAGTGCTTCATGTCTGTCTCTTTTTTGTAAATATTGGGACTATGTTTGCTTTCTTCCACACCTCAGGTAGTTGCCCTTTTAGGATAGATGTGTTGAAGATTGTTGTTAGTGGCACACACAGCGCCTCTGCTCCCTCTCTCAGGACCCATGGAGAGATGTTGTCTGGTCCCACTGCCTTTGAGGTGTCTGGCTCACTTAGCAGCTGCTTCATCTCCTCCTTTCTTGTGTGTAGTGTGTGGAAAACTCCATAACTCCTCCTTCTTCACATACTTCTCCGTCGTTTCTTGTGATCTCTCCTCCTTCCTTCCTCAGCCTGATCACCTGGTCCTTGACTGTTGTGTTCCTCCTGATGTGGCTGTACAACAGCTTTGGGTCAGATTTAGTTTTAAATGTTATGTCATTCTCGTATTACCACTGTGTCTCTCTCCTTATTCATTCTGACTCCTCAGCTTGACTCCTTATTTTTCTGGGTCCTTTGTCTTCTATACGTTTTCCATTCTCTATCACGCTTAGCTTTGGCCTCTCTACACCATCGGGTGAACCAAGGGCTCGTCCTGGTCTTCCCATTGTTTCCGTTGTCCTTGGGTACGAACCTCTCCTCTGCCTCCTTGCATTTTATGGTCACATATTCTATCATTTAATTTACTGTTTTCCCCACCAGTTCTCTTACCCACTGTACCTCATGCAGGAAATTCTTCATGTCTGTGTAGTCCCCTCTTTTGTAGTTTGGCTTCTCCCGTCCTACTCCTGCTGCTTCCCCCTCCACTTGTAACTCTACAATTTATTCGAAGCTCAGGGCATCATGGTCACTAGCTCCGAGGGGCCTTTCACATGTGATGTCCTCAATGTCTGAAATACTCAAGGTGAATATGAGGTCCAGACTTGCTGGTTCATTCTCTCTCCTCTCTCTCTCTCTCTTTCTGGTAGTGTCCCTAACATGTTGATGTATGAGGTTTTCCAGTACCACCTCCATTATCTTGGCCCTCAACTTTTCTGGTGTCCGATGTGGCTCAAGGTTTTCCCAGTTAATCTCCTTGTGATTGAAATCACAGACAACTAGCAACTTTGGCCTACCCACGTGGGCTCTTCTAGCCACCTCAGCAAGTGTGTCCACCATCACTCTGTTACTCTCAATACATTCTTGTCTTGGCCTCCTGTTATTCAGTGGTGGATTGTACATCACTGCTATCACCACCTTGGGACCCCCAGTCTGAAGTGTTCCTACTATGTAGTCCCTTGCTTCCCCTCTGTCCCCTCCTTCCTGTGTGTGTGTGTGTGTGTATTCACCTAATTGTGGTTGCAGGGGTCGATTCATAGCTCCTGGCCCCGCCTCTTCACCGGTCGCAACTAGGTCCACTCTCTCCCTGCTCCATGTGTGTGTGAGACTTATGTTTATATAAAATGCATGCATACATATACATTCCCATGTATATGCACACATGTACGTGCCTACCAAGCACATCTACACACGCGTGTGTACCCTCACCACCGTACATGTGTATGTACCTGACCACCCACCCACCTTCACCTGTGTTTACACTGGGAGATCTCCTGTTTGCCCGTGCGTGTTCTCTCTTCTGTTTGTTCTTCAAGCCAGAGATAACAATCATACGTTCTCTCATGCTGTCATATCAGTGAAAATTGTACGGCTTCCTGAGCTCATCCTAAGCCTACCCACTGGCTTAGTTGAACCTTCCCACTGGGTTAGTTGAGTCTATTTTGCATTCTATGAATCTCTCTCTCTGGGTTAAGAAAGCCTATATTGCTTTCTGAACCTATACAGTGGGTTAATAGAGCCTACCTTGAATAGTAAGCCTACCCACTGGCTTAGGAGAGTGTCTTTTGAGTGAGAGAGAGAGAGAGAGAGAGAGGGGGAAGGAATGTAGAATGTGCAACGTATAGGGAGAGAAATATATGAAGGAAGAATTGAATGAAGGAAGGAATGGAGAAGAGATGGGAAGGAAGGAAGGAAGAGGTAAGGAGGTGCTAATAAAGGACTGTACGAACCATAACCAGTCATCAGTGATCTGAAAAACCCTAAAGAAAACAGAGGTTCAGAACCTTAGGTAACCAGTCTTGATCCCTTATTTCTGGTTCCACCCCCACCACTGGCTGTCTAGGAGCTGTCAGAACCCGCACCCCTGATTTCCTGTCTAAGACAGCTTTACAAATGACTAAAATCTTGGACAGTTTACATTCTTCCCTGTTCTTTCTCACCAGATTCTTCAAGGAACATAGAAATTACCTAATAAATGGAGTCGATGTCTGTATACCTGTGTTGACCTTCCAGGTGCCATATGTCGATCCTGGAGGGTGTTCGAGGGGAGGGGGTCGACGCCCCCGCGGCCCGGACCCTGACCAGGCCTCGTGGTGGATCAGGGCCTGATCAACCAGGCTGTTACTTTCTGGCCGAATGTAAACCAACGTAGGAACCACAGCCCGGCTGGTCAGATACTGACTTTAGGTGCCTGTCCAGCTCCCTCTTGAAGACAACCAGGGGTCTTGAAGACAACCAGGGGTCTTGAAGACAGCCAGGGGTCTTGAAGACAACCAGGGGTCTTGAAGACAACCAGGGGTCTTGAAGACAACCAGGAGTCTTGAAGACAGCCAGGGGTCAATTGGTAATCCCCCTTATGTATGCTGGGAGGCAGTTAAACAGTCTTGGTTCCCTGACACTTATCCTAGATTACTTAAGAGAGTTATACCACCTACACCACTATAAGAGACAACTAGGTGTAAGAGGGTTAGTACCAGCCTTCAGGAAAGTGAAGACATATATACCATCCCCTGTACCATCTTCCTATCTAATTACAAAGTCTTGTTCGCAAATCCTAGAGTTACTTTCAGCAACTATCAGCGTCATGGTGATGTTGCAACTACAGTCAGTCTTTATGCTTTTAAAACCACCATGAAACTACCATGCATGATATTACCACTCAGTTCTATGGTACCTCCAGCTGCTAACATGATCTAAGGTACTAGTCACTACCATGATCCATGGCACCACCACCCACTACCATGATCCATGGTACCACCACCCACTACCATGAACCAAGGCACCACCACTCACTAACATGAACCAAGGCACCACCACCACCCACTACCATGAACCAAGGCACCACCACCACCCACTACCATGAACCAAGGCACAACCACCACCCACTACCATGAACTAAGGCACCAACACTCACTACCATGAACCAAGGGACAACCACCCACTACCATGAACTAAGGCACCACCACTCACTACCATGAACCAAGGCACCACCACCCACTACCATGAACCAAGGCACCACCACCACCCACTACCATGAACCAAGACACCACCACCCACTACCATGAACCAAGACACCACCACCCACTACCATGAACCAAGACACCACCACCCACTACCATGAACCAAGACACCACCATCACCCACTACCATGAACCAAGGTAGCACCACCCACTACTATGAACCAAGGTACCACCACCCACTACCATGAACCAAGGTACCACCACCCACTACCATGAACCAAGGTACCACCACCCACTACCATGAACCAAGGTACCACCACCCACTACCATGAACCAAGGCACCACCATCACCCACTACCATGAACCAAGGTACCACCACCCACTACCATGAACCAAGGTACCACCACCCACTACCATGAACCAAGGTACCACCACCCACTACCATGAACCAAGGTACCACCACCCACTACCATGAACCAAGGTACCACAACCCACTACCATGAACCAAGGCACCACCACCCACTACCATGCACCAAGACACCACCACCCACTACCATGAACCAAGGTACCACCACCCACTACCATGAACCAAGACATCACCACCCATTACAATGAACCAAGGTACCACCACCCACTACCATGAACCAAGATACCACCACCCACTACCATGAACCAAGGTACCACCACCCACTACCATGAACCAAGGTACCACCATCCACTACCATGAACCAAGCACCACCCGCTACCATGAACCAAGGCACCACCACCCACTACCGTGAACCAATGTACCACAACCCACTACCATGAACCAAGGCACCACCACCCACTACCAAGGTACCACCAGCCACTACGATAACCAAGGCACCACCACCCACTACCATGAACCAAGGCACCACCACCCACTACCATGAACCAAGGTAACACCACCCACTACTATGAACCGATGCACCACCACCCACTACCATGAACCAAGGCACCACCACCCACTACCAAGGTACCACCAGCCACTACGATAACCAAGGCACCACCACCCACTACCATGAACCAAGGCACCATCACCCACTACCATGAACCAAGGCACCACCACCCACTACCATGGACCAAGGCACCACCACCCACTACCATGAACCAAGGTAAGACCACCCACTACCATGAACCAAGGCACCACCACCCACTACCATGGACCAAGGCACCACCACCCACTACCATGAACCAAGGTAAGACCACCCACTACCATGAACCAAGGCACCACCACCCACTACTATGAACCACCACCCACTACCATGAACCACCACCCACTACCATGAACCACCACCCACTACCATGAACCACAAGCTGGACAATCAGGGTGGGACTTGCAACCTAAGACCGGATTACAATTCCCTAAGCACCGTGTGAACGTAATGTTTTTACGATAGCGTGTGACTATTGCGGTAATTGTGGTAGTGGGGTGGTGGTAGTTGTGGTAGTGGCAACGATGGTAGTTGGTGGTATAAGGAATTACACTTAAAATTACAATTCCTGAAGATGGTGACTTGAGATTTCGCCACAAAATTCACGTAAGTTTGACCAGACGCCAACATCCCAATTTTGATCTCAGAATTTTACTCCCCACTTTGGGAAAATTGGGGTAATGTGGATGGGTAATGGAGGGGGTAAATCAAACGCTGTTCATTTACAAATTCATTTACGCACAAATTCATTTACACGTTTACAAAATCCTTTACAAATTAGCTTCCAAATTCATTTACAAATTCGTTTAACCTCAGCGCTAAAAATGACAAGCTTTCTCTATATGTAAAACAGAGAAAGCTTTGTAAAGCTCTCGTTAGGGTGAAAGCTCTTCTAGAGCTTAGCTCACTACCACGTCTAGAAATTGAAATTTTAGTGACCCGACCAGGATTCGAACCTGTGTTATCGTGGGCCACAACATTCTGTTATCCTTGTGTAACTGCTTCGTTTCGCCGTAATTCATGTATGAGTATACATACGCACTCTTCAGTATTCATATGAGGTGTGTACCAGTGGGGACGTGTTCAGGGTTCGTCCAGTTTGTCCCATGTATACCTTGTTACTTCCTACGCCAGGAAAGACTGTCAGTGCCTGTGGTAGTTAGGGGTCTGTGATGTCTGGTGATGTGGGGTCTGTGATGTCTGGTGATGTGGGGTCTGTGATGTCTAGTAATGAGGGGTCTGTGATGTCTGGTGATGTGGGGTCTGTGATGTCTGGTGATGAGGGGTCTGTGAAGTCTGGTGATGTGGGGTCTGTGATGTCTGGTGATGTGGGGTCTGTGATGTCTAGTGATGTGAGGTCTGTGATGTCTGGTGATGTGAGGTCTGTGATGTCTGGTGATGTGGGGTCTGTGATGTCTGGTGATGTGGGGTCTGTGATGTCTGGTGATGTGGGGTCTGTGATGTCTGGTGATGTGGGGTCTGTGATGTCTGGTGATGTGGGGTCTGTGATGTCTGGTGATGTGGGGTCTGTGATGTCTGGCGATGTGGGGTTTGTAATATCTGGTGATGTGGTGTCTGTGATGTCTGGTGATGTGGGGTCTGTGATGTCTGGTGATGTGGGGTATGTGATGTCTGGTGATGTGGGGTCTGTGATGTCTGGTGATGTGGGGTCTGTGATGTCTAGTAATGAGGGGTCTGTGATGTCTGGTGATGTGGGGTCTGTGATGTCTGGTGATGAGGGGTCTGTGAAGTCTGGTGATGTGGGGTCTGTGATGTCTGGTGATGTGGGGTCTGTGATGTCTAGTGATGTGAGGTCTGTGATGTCTGGTGATGTGAGGTCTGTGATGTCTGGTGATGTGGGGTCTGTGATGTCTGGTGATGTGGGGTCTGTGATGTCTGGTGATGTGGGGTCTGTGATGTCTGGTGATGTGGGGTCTGTGATGTCTGGTGATGTGGGGTCTGTGATGTCTGGCGATGTGGGGTTTGTAATATCTGGTGATGTGGTGTCTGTGATGTCTGGTGATGTGGGGTCTGTGATGTCTGGTGATGTGGGGTCTGTGATGTCTGGTGATGTGGGGTCTGTGATGTCTGGTGATGTGGGGTCTGTGATGTCTGGTAATGTGAGGTCTGTGATGTCTGGTAATGTGAGGTCTGTGATGCTGGTGATGTGAGGTCTGTGATGTCTGGTGATGTGGGTCTTGTGATGTGGGATCTGTGATGTCTGGTGATGTGGGGTCTGTGATGTCTGGTGATGTGGGGTCTGTGATGTCTGGTGATGTGAGGTCTGTGATGTCTGGTGATGTGGGGTCTGTGATGTCTGGTGATGTGGGGTCTGTGATGTCTGGTGATGTGGGGTCTGTGATGTCTGGTGATGTGGGGTCTGTGATGTCTGGCGATTTGGGGTTTGTAATGTCTGTGATGTGGGGTCTGTAATGTCAGGTGATGTGGGGTGTGTAATGTCTGGTGATGTGGGGTCTGTAATGTCAGGTGATGTGGGGTGTGTAATGTCTGGTGATGTGGGGTCTGTGATGTCTGGTGACGTCTGGGTTGGGTGCTACAACAGGTGTGTGGTGGTTGAATGAATGAGGCACCAGTTATGTGAGAGGACTTGGTTGTGCTCCACCATGGTTGTGCTCCACCATGGTTGTGCTCCACCATGGTTGTGCTCCACCATGGTTGTGCTCCACCATGGTTGTGCTCCACCATGGTTATGCTCCACCATGGTTGTGCTCCACCATTGTTGTGCTCCACCATGGTTGCGTTCCACCATTGTTGTGTTCCACCATGGTTGTGTTCCACCATGGTTGTGTTCCACCATGGTTGTGCTACAGCATGGTTGTGTTCCACCATGGTTGTGTTCCAGCATGGTTGTGTTCCAGCATGGTTGTGTTCCACCATGGTTGTGTTCCACCATGGTTGTATTCCACCAAGGTTGTTCCACCATGGTTGTGTTCCAGCATGGTTGTGTTCCAGCATGGTTGTGTTCCAGCATGGTTGTGTTCCAGCATGGTTGTGTTCCAGCATGGTTGTGTTCCACGATGGTTGTGTTCCAGCATAGTTGTGTTCCAGCATGGTTGTGTTCCAGCATGGTTGTGTTCCACCATGGTTGTGTTCCAGCATGGTTGTGTTCAAGCATGGTTGTGTTCCAGCATGGTTGTGTTCCAACATGGTTGTGTTCCAGCATGGTTGTGTTCCAGCATGGTTGTGTTCCAGCATGGTTGTGTTCCAGCATGGTTGTGTTCCAGCATGGTTGTGTTCCAGCATGGTTGTGTTCCAGCATGGTTGTGTTCCAGCATGGTTGTGTTCCAGCATAGTTGTGTTCCAGCATGGTTGTGTTCCAGCATCGTTGTGTTCCACCATGGTTGTGTTCCACCATGGTTGTGTTCCAGCATGGTTGTGTTCCAGCATGGTTGTGTTCCACCATGGTTGTGTTCCAGCATGGTTGTGTTCCTGCATGTTTGTGTTCCTGCATGTTTGTGTTCCAGCATGGTTGTGTTCCAGCATGTTTGCGTTCCACCATAGTTGTTTTCCAGCACGGTTGTGTTCCAGCATGGTTGTGTTCCAGCATGGTTGTGTTCCAGCATGGTTGTGTTCCAGCATGGTTGTGTTCCAGCATGGTTGTGTTCCAGCATGGTTGTGTTCCACCATGGTTGTGTTCCACCATGGTTGTGTTCCACCATGGTTGTGTTCCACCATGGTTGTGTTCCAGCATGGTTGTGTTCCATCATGGTTGTGTTCCTGCATGGTTGTGTTCCAGCATGGTTGTGTTCCACCATGGTTGTGTTCCACCATGGTTGTGTTCCTGCATGGTTGTTTTCCAGCATGGTTGTGTTCCAGCATGGTTGTGTTCCAGCATGGTTGTGTTCCAGCATGGTTGTGTTCCAGCATCGTTGTGTTCCAGCATGGTTGTGTTCCTGCCTGGTTGTGTTCCAGCATGGTTGTGTTCCAGCATGGTTGTGTTCCAGCATAGTTGTGTTCCAGCATATTTGTGTTCCAGCATGGTTGTGTTCCACCATGGTTGTGTTCCACCATGGTTGTGTTCCAGCATGGTTGTGTTCCAGCATAGTTGTGTTCCAGCATGGTTGTGTTCCAGCATGGTTGTGTTCCAGCTTGTTTGTGTACCAGCATGGTTGTGTTCCAGCTTGGTTGTGTTCCTGCATGGTTGTGTTCCAGCATGGTTGTGTTCCAGCATGGTTGTGTTCCAGCTTGGTTGTCTTCCTGCATGGTTTTGTTCCGCCATGGTTGTGTTCCAGCATGGTTGTGTTCCTGCATGGTTGTGTTCCACCATGGTTGTGTTCCACCATGGTTGTGTTCCAGAATGGTTGTGTTCCACCATGGTTGTGTTCCACAATGGTTGTGTTCCAGCATGGTTGTGTTCCAGCATGGTTGTGTTCCAGCATGGTTGTGTTCCAGCATGGTTGTGTTCCAGCATGGTTGTGTTCCAGATGTTGTGTTCCAGCATGGTTGTGTTCCAGCATGGTTGTGTTCCTGCATGGTTGTGTTCCAGCATGGTTGTGTTCCAGCATGGTTGTGTTCCAGCATGGTTGTGTTCCAGCATGGTTGTGTTCCAGCATGGTTGTGTTCCAGCATGGTTGTGTTCCAGCATGGTTGTGTTCCAGCATGGTTGTGTTCCAGCATGGTTGTGTTCAGCATGGTTGTGTTCCAGCATGGTTGTGTTCCAGCATGGTTGTGTTCAGCATGGTTGTGTTCCAGCATGGTTGTGTTCCAGCATGGTTGTGTTCCAGCATGGTTGTGTTCAAGCATGGTTGTGTTCCAGCATGGTTGTGTTCCAGCATGGTTGTGTTTCAGCATGGTTGTGTTCCTGCAACAACTAAGTACAACGTACAAAGGCCACTATAAAATAACCCTTGTTTTCTGTAGCTGAATAAATCGCAAAATTTAGATTTAGAAAGGACATAGCGGAAGCGACCACTTTGACAAATAGAGTAGTAGAGAATGGAACAATCTGCCAGGTAGGCTGGACGGGTGTAGGTGCGACTTGAACCTGCCTAGCATGGGCCAATAGGTCTATTACACACACACACACACACACACACACACACACACACACACACACACACACGACACAGTTCCTCACATGAGAATAGTAAAGAAGTTGGAAGACCAAGCGTGTATAACAGGAAGGGCACTGGAATGGATCAGGGAATACCTCACAGGGAGGCAACAACGGGTCATGGTGCGTGATGAGGTATCACAGTGGGCGCCTGTGACGAGCGGTGTACCGCAGAGGTCAGTCCTAGGACCAGTGTTATTCTTGGTATATGTGAATGACATGACGGACGGGATAGACTCAGAAGTGTCTCTGTTCGCAGATGATGTGAAATTAATGAGGAGAATCACATCGGAAGAGGACCAAGCAGGACTTCAAACAGACCTGGACAAGCCTGACATCTGGTCTAGCAACTGGCTTCTCGAATTCAATCCCACCAAATGCAAAGTCATGAAGATCGGAGAAGGGCAAAGAAGTCCGCTGACAGAGTACAGGCTAGGCGGACAAAGGCTACAAAAATCGGAAAAGGAGAAAGAACTTGGGGTGAGTATAACGCCAAGCACGTCTCCGGAGGCACACCTCAACCAGATAACTGCGGCAGCATATGGGCGACTGGCAAACCTAAGATTAGCGTTCCGTTACCTTAACAAGGAATCGTTCAAGACACTGTACACCGTGTACGTCAGGCCCATACTAGAATATGCAGCACCAGTCTGGAACCCACACCTGGTCAAGCACATAAAGAAACTAGAGAAAGTGCAAAGGTTTGCGACAAGGTTAGTTCCACAACTCAGGGGTCTGTCCTATGAAGAAAGGCTGGGGGAAATAGGACTAACAACACTGGAGGAAAGAAGGGTCAGAGGAGACATGATAACGACATACAAAATACTGCGGGGAATCGACAAGGTAGACAGGGACAGGATGTTCCAGAGAGGGAACACAGAAACAAGGGGACACAACTGGAAGCTGAAGACTCAGATGAGTCAAAGGGATGTTAGGAAGCATTTCTTCAGCCACAGAGTAGTCAGGAAGTGGAATAGTCTAGAGAAAGACATAGTGGAGGCAGGAACCATACACAGTTTTAAGACGAGGTATGATAAAGCTCATGGAGCAGGGAGAGCAGATACCCAGTAGCGGGCAGTGCAGAGGCGGGGCCAGGAGCTGAGTCTCGACCCCTGCAACCACAATTAGGTGAGTACAATTAGGTGAGTACACACACACACACACACGCACACACACACACGCACACACACACACGCACACACACACACACGCCCCGGTGGCCTGGTGGCTAAAGCTCTCGCTTCACGCACGGAGGGCCCGGGTTCAATTCCCAGTGGGGCGGAAACATTTCGAAGTGTTTCCTTACACACATACACACACACATACAACAGGCCTAGTGTCTAATCGACATGTGCCTAGGACAAAATCGTAACTAACACACACACATGATCTTATCAACGACGGCCAACACGGTTTCAGGGACGGGAAATCCTGTGTCACCAACTTACTGGAGTTCTATGACAGGGTGACAGCAGTAAGACAAGAGAGAGAGAGGAGTGGGTAGATTGCATTTTCTTGGACTGTAAGAAGGCGTTTGACACAGTTCCACACAAGAGATTAGTGCAGAAGCTGGAGGACCAGGCAGGGGTAACAGGGAAGGCACTGCAATGGATCATGGAATACCTGTCAGGAAGACAGCAGCGAGTTATGGTACGTGGGGAGGTGTCAGAGTGGGCGCCGGTGACGAGTGGGGTTCCACAGGGGTCAGTCCTTGGACCGGTGCTGTTTCTGGTATTTGTGAACGACATGACGGAAGGAATAGACTCCGAAGTGTCCCTGTTTGCAGATGATGTGAAGTTGATGAGAAGAATTCAATCGGACGAGGACCAGGCAGAACTACAAAGGGATCTGGACAGGCTAAAAGCCTGGTCCAGAAATTGGCTCCTAGAGTTCAACCCCACCAAGTGCAAAGTCATGAAGATTGAGGAAGGGCAAAGATTACCCCAGACGGAGTAGTCTAGGGGGCCAGAGACTACAAACCTCAATCAAGAAAAAAGATCTTGGGGTGAGTATAACACCAGGCACATCTCCTGAGGCGCACATCAACCAAATAACTGCTGCAGCATATGGGCGCCTAGCAAACCTAAGAACATCATTCCAACATCTTAATAAGGAATCGTTCAGGACCCTTTACACTGTGTACGTTAGGCCCATACTGGAGTATGCAGCACCAGTTTGGAACCCACACCTAGCCAAGCAATTAAACTGATAGTGCAAAGGTTTGCAACAAGACTAGTCCCGGAGCTAAGGGGTATGTCCTATGAAGAGAGGATAAGGGAAATCGACCTGACGACACTGGAGGACAGGAGAGATAGGGGGGACATGATAACGACATATAAGATACTGAGAGAAATTGACAAGGTTGACAGAGACAGAATGTTCCAGAGATGGGACACAGCAACAAGGGGACACAGTTGGAAGTTGAAGACTCAGATGAATCACAGAGATGTTAGGAAGTATTTCTTCAGTCACAGAGTGGTCGGGAAGTGGAATAGTTTGGGAAGCGATGTAGTGGAGGCAGATCCATTCATAGCTTTAAGAAGAGGTATGATAGAGCTCATGGTGCAGGGAGAGTGACCCAGTAGAGGCAAGTGAAGATTCGGGGCCAGGAGCTATGACTCGACCCCTGCAACCACAAACAGGTGAGCACACACACACACACACACACACACACACACACAACTACACACACACACACACACACACACACAACAATATATATATATATATATATATATATATATATATATATATATATATATATATTGAGGCGAGGGAAGGAGGAGAGATGGTGAGGGGAGGGGTAGGTGTGGGGGAGGGAAGGGAGAGGGGGGAGTGGTTCTTGACGTTTGTGTTTTCCCCTCTGATACTGTGGCTTCTGTCATATTTCCCCTCTTATATTTACACCTGGGTGGTGTTGATGTGTCAGAGGGGAGGTTGATGTGTCAGAGGGAGGTTGATGAGTCAGAGGGAGGTTGATGAGTCAGAGGGGAGGTTGATGAGTCAGAGGGGAGGTTGATGAGTCAGAGGGAGGTTGATGAGTCAGAGGGGAGGTTGATGAGTCAGAGGGAGGTTGATGAGTCAGAGGGGAGGTTGATGTGTCAGAGGGGAGGTTAATGTGTTAGCGGGAGGTTGATGAGTCAGAGGGGAGGTTGATGAGTCAGCGGTGAGGATGATGTGTCAGAGGGGAGGTTGATGAGTCAGAGGTGAGGTTGATGTGTCAGCGGGGAGGTTGATAAGTCAGAGGGGAGGTTGATGAGTCAGAGGTGAGGTTGATGAGTCAGAGGGGAGGTTGATGAGTCAGAGGGGAGGTTGATGTGTCAGAGGTGAGGTTGATGTGTCAGAGGTGAGGTTGATAAGTCAGAGGGGAGGTTGATGAGTCAGAGGGGAGGTTGATGAGTCAGAGGGGAGGTTGATGAGACAGAGGGGAGGTTGATGTGTCAGAGGTGAGGTTGATGTGTCAGAGGTGAGGTTGATAAAACAGAGGGGAGGTTGATGAGTCAGAGGGGAGGTTGATGAGTCAGAGGGGAGGTTGATGAGTCAGAGGTGAGGTTGATGAGTCAGAGGGGAGGTTGATGAGTCAGAGGGGAGGTTGATGAGTCAGAGGGGAGGTTGATGTGTCAGAGGGGAGGTTGATGAGTCAGAGGGGAGGTTGATGAGTCAGAAGGGAGGTTGATGAGACAGAGGGGAGGTTGATGTGTCAGAAGTGAGGTTGATGTGTCAGAGGTGAGGTTGATAAGTCAGAGGGGAGGTTGATGAGTCAGAGGTAAGGTTGATGAGTCAGAGGGGAGGTTGATGAGTCAGAGGGGAGGTTGATGAGTCAGAGGTGAGGTTGATGAGTCAGAGGGGAGGTTGATGAGTCAGAGGGGAGGTTGATGAGTCAGAGTTGAGGTTGATGAGTCAGAGGGGAGGTTGATGAGTGAGAGGTGAGGTTGGTGAGTCAGAGGGGAGGTTGATGTGTCAGAGGTGAGGTTGATGTGTCAGAGGTGAGGTTGATAAGTCAGAGGGAGGTTGATGAGTCAGAGGGAGGTTGATGAGTCAGAGGGAGGTTGATGAGTCAGAGGAGGTTGATGTGTCAGAGTGAGGTTGATGAGTCAGAGGGAGGTTGATGAGTCAGAGGAGGTTGATGAGTCAGAGGGAGGTTGATGAGTCAGAGGGAGGTTGATGTCAGAGGGAGGTTGATGAGTCAGAGGGGAGGTTGATGAGTCAGAGGAGGTTGATGAGTCAGAGGGGAGGTTGATGAGTCAGAGGGGAGGTTGATGAGTCAGAGGGGAGGTTGATGAGTCAGAGGTGAGGTTGATGTGTCAGCGGTGAGGTTGATGTGTCAGAGGTGAGGTTGATGTGTCAGCGGGGAGGTTGATGTGTCAGAGGTGAGGTTGATGTGTCAGCGGGGAGGTTGATGTGTCAGAGGTGAGGTTGATGTGTCAGCGGTGAGGTTGATGTGTCAGAGGTGAGACTGATGTGTCAGAGGGGAGTTGATGTGTCAGCGGGGAGGTTGATGTGTCAGGGGAGGTTGATGTGTCGCGGGAGGTTGATGTGTCAGGGGAGGTTGATTGTCAGGGGAGGTTGATGTGTCAGCGGGGAGGTTGATGTGTCAGCGGGGAGGTTGATGTGTCAGCGGGAGGTTGATGTGTCAGCGGGGAGGTTGATGTGTCAGCGGGGAGGTTGATGTGTCAGCGGGGAGGTTGATGTGTCAGCGGGGAGGTTGATGTGTCAGCGGGGAGGTTGATGTGTCAGAGGGAGGTTGATGTGTCAGAGGTGAGGTTGATGTGTCAGAGGGGAGGTTGATGTGTCAGAGGTGAGGTTGATGTGTCAGAGGGGAGGTTGATGTGTCAGAGGTGAGGTTGATGTGTCAGAGGTGAGGCTGATGTGGCAGAGGGGAGGTTGATGTGTCAGAGGTGAGGTTGATGTGTCAGAGGTGAGGCTGATGTGTCAGAGGGGAGGTTGATGTGTCAGAGGTGAGGCTGATGTGTCAGAGGGGAGGTTGATGTGTCAGAGGTGAGGTTGATGTGTCAGAGGTGAGGCTGATGTGTCAGAGGGGAGGTTCATGTGTCAGAGGGGAGGTTGATGTGTCAGCGGGGAGGTTGATGTGTCAGAGGGGAGGTTGATGAGTCAGAGGGGAGGTTGATGAGTCAGAGGGGAGGTTGATGTGTCAGAGGTGAGGTTGATGTGTCAGAGGGGAGGTTGATGTGTCAGAGGTGAGGTTGATGTGTCAGAGGGGAGGTTGCGGGAACGCCCTGAACCCCACGTCTATTCTTGGTGTCCTGTTGGTGGATGTGGCTCTCTTCTCCCCTCTCTCTCTCTCTCTCCCTCCCCTTCCCCTCTTTTGTTATATCTCCTCTCCCCTATACATTCCTCCCTCATTCCATTCATCTGTCTCCCCTCGTTTCCCCTCAGCACGTGCCCAGGAGCGTGCCTGAGGGCAGGGCACCAACCCTCACTACATATGTGTGTGTGTGTGTGTGGAGAGAGGTCCCCCCACACAACTTCCTCTTCAGCTGTTCTTGACAGTTAAACTTCCTGTTCTTCCTCCTTTCCCTCTTCCTCTCTCCCCTTCCCCTCCCTCTTTCTTTCTCCCCCCTCCTCCTCCCCTCTTCCTTCTTCCCCTCACCTGACCTTAACGGCCGCCTGTGACCTCTACCATCTTGTGACCTTCCGCCACAAGTCATTCAAAACGTTCATTTTACAAGGTTCATTTTACAAGGTTCATTTTACAAGGTTCATTTTACAATGTTCATTTTACAAGGTTCATTTTACAAGGTTCATTTTACAAGGTTCATTTTACAATGTTCATTTACAAGGTTCATTTTACAAGGTTCATTTTACAAGGTTCATTTTACAAGGTTCATCTTTAAACTGTCCATTTACAAGGTTCATTTACATAGGTTTCATCTTTACAATTCATTGTAGTTCACTTTATCAAGTTCATTTTACATCTCAGTGTATCACTTTATCAAGGTTCATTTACATCTCTGTAAACTTGTATCAGTATGCTTCAGTACAGTGTAGGCTATATAGAGTTTCATGCTTCAATTAGTGTAGAGCTTTATCAAGTTATGTTACACTCAGTGTATAGCTTTATCAAGTTATGTTACACTCAGTGTAGAGCATTATCAAGTTATGCTTCACTCAGTGTAGAGCTTTATCAAGTTATGTTACACTCAGTGTAGAGCTTTATCAGTTATGTTACACTCAGTGTAGAGCTTTATCAAGTTATGTTCACTCAGTGTAGAGCTTTATCAAGTTATGTTCACTCAGTGTAGAGCTTTATCAAGTTATGTTACACTCAGTGTAGAGCTTCATCAAGTTATGCTTCACTCAGTGTAGAGCTTTATCAAGTTATGCTTCACTCAGTGTTATGTCAAGTTATGTTACACTCAGTGTAGAGCTTTATCAAGTTATGTTACACTCAGTGTAGAGCTTTATCATGTTATGCTTCACTCAGTGTAGAGCTTTATCAAGTTATGCTTCACTCAGTGTAGAGCTTTATCAAGCTATGTTTCACTCAGTGTAGAGCTTTATCAAGTTATGTTACACTCAGTGTAGAGCTTTATCAAGTTATGTTACACTCAGTGTAGAGCTTTATCAAGTTATGTTACACTCAGTGTAGAGCTTTATCAAGTTATGTTACACTCAGTGTAGAGCTTTATCAAGTTATGTTACACTCAGTGTAGAGCTTTATCAAGTTATGTTACACTCAGTGTAGAGCTTTATCAAGTTATGCTTCACTCAGTGTAGAGCTTTATCAAGGTATGTTTCACTCAGTGTAGAGCTTTATCAAGTTATGTTACACTCAGTGTAGAGCTTTATCAAGTTATGTTACACTCAGTGTAGAGCTTTATCAAGTTATATTACACTCAGTGTAGAGCTTTATCAAGTTATGCTTCACTCAGTGTAGAGCTTTATCAAGTTATGTTTCACTCAGTGTAGAGTTTTATCAAGTTATGCTTCACTTAGTGTAGAGCTTTATCAAGTTATGCTTCACTCAGTGTAGAGCTTTATCAAGTTATGCTTCACTCAGTGTAGAGCTTTATCAAGTTATGCTTCACTCAGTGTAGAGCTTTATCAAGTTATGCTTCACTCAGTGTAGAGCTTTATCAAGTTATGCTTCACTCAGTGTAGAGCTTTATCAAGTTATGCTTCACTAAATGTAGAGCTTTATCAAGTTATGCTTCACTCAGTGTAGAGCTTTATCAAGTTATGCTTCACTCAATGTAGAGCTTTATCAAGTTATGTTACACTCAGTGTAGAGCTTTATCAAGTTATGTTACACTCAGTATAGAGCTTTATCAAGTTATGTTTCACTCTGTGCAAAGCTTTATCAAGTTATGCTTCACTCAGTGTAGAGTTTTATCAAGTTATGCTTCACTCAGTGTAGAGCTTTATCAAGTTATGTTACACTCAGTGTAGAGCTTTATCAAGTTATGTTACACTCAGTGTAGAGCTTTATCAAGTTATGCTTCACTCAGTGTAGAGCTTTATCAAGTTATGTTACACTCAGTGTAGAGCTTTATCAAGTTATGTTACACCTCAGTGTAGAGCTTTATCAAGTTATGCTTCACTCAGTGTAGAGCTTTATCAAGTTATGTTACACTCAGTGCAAAGCTTTATCAAGTCTTGTTTCACTTTATGTAGAGCTTTATGAAGTCATGTTTCACTCTGCATAGGGCTTTCATCCCAGACATTACAGCACTCACAGAAACCAAGCTCACGGGGATGATAGCAGATGCAGTCTTTCCAACCAGGTATCAGATCCTGAGGAAAGACAGAGGGAGAGGAGGAGTTACACCAACGAAGTTTTGAGGAGATGGACGGAATGGACAGAGGGATAACAAGGGACTATACATAGTATGAACTAGTGATGTATCGGATATCTGCATCCGCATCTGCGGAACATCCGCACAATTTCTTACATCCGTATCCGCATCCGCATTTTACTGTAAACAGATATCCGCATCCGATACATCCCTAGTATGAACACTTCAGACTGGAGGTCCATTTTCCTTCTAGATTCATCAAGAGTGAGGTGCCGAGTGCCTTCTACAAGGCTTAGGCACTGATTATTCATCTTCCAATGTGTTCTGCGTATACTTCTCACTATAATCCACCACAGAACAGCAGGAGGCCAAGACAAGAGTATGATGAGAGGAACAGAGCGATGGTTGACACACTTCCTGAGGCGGCCAGAAGGGCCCACGTGGGTAGGGCAAAGTTACTAGTTGTGGATTATTTCAATCACAAGGAGATTGACTGGGAAAACCTTGAGGCACACGGGGGACCAGAAACGTTGAGGGCCAAGATGATGGAAGTGGTACTGGAAAACCTCATACATCAACACATTAGGGAGACTACCAGAGAGATAGGACGAACCAGCAAGACTGGACCTCATATTCACCTCATGTCCACCTTGAGTATTTCAGACATATGAAAGGCCCCTCGGAGCTAGTGATCACGTGGTCCTGAGCATCAAATACGTAGTAGAGTTATAAGTGGAGAGTGAAGCAGCATGAGTAGGATGGGAGAAGCCAAACTACAAAAGAGGGGACTACACAGGCATGAGGAACTTCCTGCATGAAGTACAGTGGGTAAGAGAACTGGTGGGGAAAAATTGTAAATGAAATGATGGAATACGTGACCACAAAATGCAAGGAGGCAGAGGAGAGGTTCGTACCCAAGGACAACAGAGACAATGGGAAGACCAGAACGAGCCCTTGGTTCACCCGATGGTGTAGAGAGGCAAAAACTAAGGCACTAGAGACTGGAAAAAGTACAGAAGACAAAGGACCCAGGAAAATAAGGAGATTAGTCGAAGAGCCAGAAACGAATATTTACAGATAAGAATTGAGTCCCAGCAGCAACACAAGAATGACATAACATCGAAAGCCAAATCTGAACCGAAGCTGTTGTACAGCCACATCAGGAGGAAAACAACAGTCAATGTCCAGGTAATCAGGCTGAGGAAGGAAGGAGGAGAGATCACAAGAAACGACAGAGAAGTATGTGAGGAACTCAATATGAGATTTAAGGAAGTATTTTCAGTGGAGACAGAAAGGCTTCCAGCAAACCGGAAAGGTAGGGTACACCAACAAGTTCTGGACACCTCAAAGGCCTCCTGGCGCCTTTCTGTCTCCACTGAAAATACTTCCTTAAATCTCATATTGAGTTCCTCACATACTTCTCTGTCGTTTCTTGTGATCTCTCCTCCTTCCTTCCTCAGCCTGATTACCTGGACATTGACTGTTGTTTTCCTCCTGATGTGGCTGTACAACAGCTTCGGTTCAGATTTGGCTTTCGATGTTATGTCATTCTTGTGTTGCTGCTGGGACTCAATTCTTATCTGTAAATATTCGTTTCTGGCTCTTCGACTAATCTCCTTATTTTCCTGGGTCCTTTGTCTTCTGTACTTTTTCCAGTCTCTAGTGCCTTAGTTTTTTGCCTCTCTACACCATCGGGTGAACCAAGGGCTCGTTCTGGTCTTCCCATTGTCTCTGTTGTCCTTGGGTACGAACCTCTCCTCTGCCATCAACATCTCTCTGTGGGTCCTGAGAGAGGGAGCAGAGGCGCTGTGTGTACCACTAACAACAATCTTCAACACATCTATCGAAACAGGGCGACTATCCGAGGTGTAGAAGACAGCAAATGTAGTCCCTTTCTTTAACAAAGGAGACAGACATGCAGAATTAAACTACAGACCAGTGTCACTGACAGGTATAGTATGCAAAGTCAAGGAGCAGATTATCAGGAGGTGAGTGGTGGGGCACCTAGAATGGGGTAGAAAGGAATGAGCTTATACACGATAACCAGCAAGGTTTCAGAGAAGGGAAATCCTGTGTCACAAACCTCCTGAAGCTTTACGACAAGTTGACAGAAGTAAGGTAGGAGAGAGAGGGGTGGGTAGACTGCATTTTCTTGGACTGTAAGAAGGCTTTACACATGAGAGATTAGTGCAAAAGCTAGAGGACCAGGCAGGAATAACAGGAAAGGTACTGCAATGGATCAGAGAATACCTGACAGGAAGGAAGCAACGAGTAATGGTACGTGACGAGAAATCAGTGTAGGCACCTGTGAGGACAGGGGTTCCGCAAGTGTCAGGCCTGGGACCGGTGTTGTTTCTTATATATGTGAATGACATGACAGAAGGGATAGATTCAGAGGTGTCCCTGTTTGCAGACGATGTGAAGCTAATACTGAGAATTGAAGTGGATGAGGATCAGGCAGGACTACAAATGGATCTGGACAGGCTGCAAGACTGGTCCAATAACTGGCTCCTGGAAATTAACCCCACCAAGTGTAAAGTCATGAACATTAGGGAAGGTCAAAGAAGACTGAAGGCAGAGTACAGGCTAGGGGACCAAAGACTTCAAACCTTTGGTTGAAGAGCACATCCCCTGAGGCGCACATCAGCCAAATAACTGCTGCTGCAAACGGGCGCCTAGCAAACCTGAGAATAGCGTTCCGACACCTCAGTAAGGAATCGTTCAAGACTCTGTATACCGTACACTTCAAGCCCATACTGGAGTATGCAGCACCAGCATAGAACCCACACCTGGTCAAGCACATCAAGAAACTAGAGAAAGTGCAAAGGTTTGCAATAAGACTAGTCCCGGAGCTAAGTGGCATGTCCTACGAGGAGAGGTTAAAGGAACTCACCCTGACGACACTGGAAGACAGGATAGTTACAGAATGTTTCAAAGATGGGTCACAGCAACAAGGGGTCACAATTGGAAGTTGAAAACTCAGACGAGTCACAGTGTATGTTAGGAAGTATTTCTTTAGTCACAGAGTGGTCAGGAAGTGGAACAGTCTGGAGAGTGATGTAGTGGAGGCAGGATACATACATAGCTTTAAGAAGAGGTATGATAAAGCTCATGGAGCAGGGAGAGAGTGGACCTAGTAGCGACCAGTGAAGAGGCGGGGCCAGGAGCTATACTTCGACCCCTTCAGCCACAAATAGTTGAGTACAGACAGACCAGGGAGGATGCAGAGGGGGGATACGTCCCTAACAGGGCACTCCCCTCCCAGGGGGAAGCCGTGACGTCACATGTAATCACAGCCGGTGAGGTACATTCAGGACTCATAGAAAACGTAATGAGGGAGTGATAGGGAGGGGGATGAGTGTTATTTCCTGTTGGGGAAGGGAGGGAGGGAGGGAGTGGGGAGGGAGGCAGAGGGGTAGAGAGGGAGGGAAGGAAGGATATATGTACCTCTACCTTTGACGAGTCTCGAGAGTTTTTCTACTACCAGAAGCCTGGTCAACCAGGTTGTTGTTGGTGGTGGACCAGGCTTGTCTGGTCAACCAGGTTGTTGCTGCTGGAGGCTAGCTGCCCCACATATCCATCACAGCCTGGTTGATCTGGCACCTGGTGAAGATACTTGTCCAGTTTCCTCTTGAAGACTTCTACACTTGTTCCAGCAGTGTTTCTGATATCTTGAAGACTTCTACACTTGTTCCAGCAGTGTTTCTGATATCTTGAAGACTTCTACACTTGTTCCAGCAGTGTTTCTGATATCTTGAAGACTCTACCTTGTTCCAGCAGTGTTTCTGATATCTTGAAACTACTACACTTGTTCCAGTAGTGTTTCTGATATCTTGTAGACTCTACACTTGTTCCAGCAGTGTTTCGATATCTTGAGACTACTACACTTGTCCAGCAGTGTTTCTGATATCTGAAGACTTCTACACTTGTTCCACAGTGTTTCTGATATCTTGAAGACTCTACACTTGTTCCAGCAGTGTTTTGATATCTTGAAGACTACTACACTTGTTCCAGTAGTGTTTCTGATATCTTGAAGACTCTACACTTGTTCAGCAGTGTTTCTGATATCTTGAGACTCTACACTTGTTCCAGAGTGTTTCTGATATCTTAAGACTTACACTTGTTCAGCAGTGTTTCTGATATCTTGTAGACTTACACTTGTTCCAGTGTTTCTGATATCTTGAAGACTCTACACTTGTTCAGCAGTGTTTCTGATATCTTGAGACTACTACACTTGTTCCAGCAGTGTTTCTGATATCTTGAAGACTCTACCTTGTTCCAGCAGTGTTTCTGATATCTTGAAGACTCTACACTTGTTCCAGCAGTGTTTCTGATATCTTGAAACTACTACACTTGTTCCAGCAGTGTTTCTGATATCTTGAAGCTACTACACTTGTTCCAGCAGTGTTTTGATATCTTGAAGACTACTACACTTGTTCCAGCAGTGTTTCTGATATCTTGAAGACTTACACTTGTTCCAGCAGTGTTTCTGATATCTTGAAGACTACTACACTTGTTCGCAGTGTTTCTGATATCTTGAAGACTACTACACTTGTTCCAGAGTGTTTCTGATATCTTGAAGACTACTACACTTGTTCCAGCAGTGTTTCTGATATCTTGAAGACTACTCACTTGTTCCAGTAGTGTTTCTGATATCTTGAGACTCTACACTTGTTCCAGAGTGTTTCTGATATCTTGAAGACTCTACACTTGTTCCAGCAGTGTTTCTGATATCTTGAAGACTCTACACTTGTTCCAGCAGTGTTTCTGATATCTTGAAGACTCTACACTTGTTCCAGTGTTTCTGATATCTTGAAGACTACTACACTTGTTCCAAGTGTTTCTGATATCTTGAAAACTCTACACTTGTTCCAGCAGTGTTTCTGATATCTTGAAGACTACTACTTGTTCCAGCAGTGTTTCTGATATCTTGAAGACTCTACACTTGTTCCAGCAGTGTTTCTGATATCTTGAAGACTTCTACACTTGTTCCAGCAGTGTTTTGATATCTTGAAGACTCTACACTTGTTCCAGCAGTGTTTCTGATATCTTGAAGACTCTACACTTGTTCCAGCAGTGTTTCTGATATCTTGAAGACTCTACACTTGTTCACAGTGTTTGATATCTTGAAGACTACTACACTTGTTCCAGCAGTGTTTCTGATATCTTGAAGATTCTACACTTGTTCCAGCAGTGTTTTGATATCTTGAAGACTCTACACTTGTTCCAGCAGTGTTTCTGATATCTTGAAGACTTCTGCCTTGTTCCAGCAGTGTTTCTGATATCTTGAAGATACTCACTTGTTCCAGCAGTGTTTCTGATATCTTGAAATTCTCCTTGTTCCAGAGTGTTTCTGATATCTTGAAGACTCTACACTTGTTCCAGCAGTGTTTTGATATCTTGAAGACTCTACACTTGTTCCCAGTGTTTCTGATATCTTGAGACTCTACACTTGTTCCAGCAGTGTTTCTGATATCTTGAAGACTACAACTTGTTCCAGCAGTGTCCAGCAGTGTTTCTGATATCTTGAAGACTCTACACTTGTTCCAGCAGTGTTTCTGATATCTTGAAGACTTCTACACTTGTTCCAGCAGTGTTTCTGATATCTTGAAGACTTCTACACTTGTTCCAGCAGTGTTTCTGATATCTTGAAGACTACTACCTTGTTCCAGCAGTGTTTCTGATATCTTGAAGACTTCTACACTTGTTCCAGCAGTGTTTCTGATATCTTGAAGACTTGCTACACTTGTTCCAGCAGTGTTTCTGATATCTGAAGACTACTACACTTGTTCCAGCAGTGTTTCTGATATCTTGAAGACTACTACACTTGTTCCAGCAGTGTTTCTGATATCTTGAAGACTACTGCACTTGTTCCAGTAGTGTTTCTGATATCTTGAAGACTTCTACACTTGTTCCAGCAGTGTTTCTGATATCTTGAAGACTACTACACTTGTTCCAGAGTGTTTCTGATATCTTGAAGACTACTACTCTTGTTCCAGCAGTGTTTTGATATCTTGAAGACTACTCACTTGTTCCAGAGTGTTTCTGATATCTTGAAGACTTCTACACTTGTTCCAGCAGTGTTTCTGATATCTTGAAGACTACTACACTTGTTCCAGCAGTGTTTCTGATATCTTGAAGACTACTACTCTTGTTCCAGCAGTGTTTCTGATATCTTGAAGACTACTACACTTGTTCCAGTAGTGTTTCTGATATCTTGAAGACTACTACACTTGTTCCAGCAGTGTTTCTGATATCTTGAAGACTACTACTCTTGTTCCAGTAGTGTTTCTGATATCTTGAAGACTTCTACACTTATTCCAGCAGTGTTTCTGATATCTTGAAGACTACTACACTTGTTCCAGCAGTGTTTCTGATATCTTGAAGACTTCTACACTTGTTCCAGCAGTGTTTCTGATATCTTGTAGATTGCTACACTTGTTCCAGCAGTGTTTCTGATATCTTGAAGACTACTACACTTGTTACAGCAGTGTTTCTGATATCTTGAAAACTTCTACACTTGTTCCAGCAGTGTTTCTGATATCTTGAAGACTACTACACTTGTTCCAGCAGTGTTTCTGATATCTTGAAGACTTCTACACTTGTTCCAGCAGTGTTTCTGATATCTTGAAGACTACTACACTTGTTCCAGCAGTGTTTCTGATATCTTGAAGACTACTACACTTGTTCCAGCAGTGTTTCTGATATCTTGAGACTCTACACTTGTTCCAGCAGTGTTTCTGATATCTTGTAGACTCTACACTTGTTCCAGCAGTGTTTCTGATATCTTGAAGACTACTACACTTGTTCCAGCAGTGTTTCTGATATCTTGAAGACTACTACACTTGTTCCAGCAGTGTTTCTGATATCTTGAAGACTCTACACTTGTTCCAGCAGTGTTTCTGGATATCTTTTGAAGAAATACTACACTTGTTCCAGCAGTGTTTCTGATATCTTGAAGACTTCTACACTTGTTCCAGCAGTGTTTCTGATATCTTGAAGACTTCTACACTTGTTCCAGCAGTGTTTCTGATATCTTGAATACTACTACACTTGTTCCAGTAGTGTTTCTGATATCTTGTAGACTACTACACTTGTTCCAGCAGTGTTTCTGATATCTTGAAGACTCTACACTTGTTCCAGCAGTGTTTCTGATATCTTGAAGACTTCTACACTTGTTCCAAAGTGTTTCTGATATCTTGAAGACTACTACACTTGTTCCAGCAGTGTTTCTGATATCTTGAAGACTACTACACTTTTCCAGTAGTGTTTCTGATATCTTGAAGACTACTACACTTGTTCCAGCAGTGTTTCTGATATCTTGAAGACTACTACACTTGTTCCAGTAGTGTTTCTGATATCTTGTAGACTGCTACACTTGTTACAGCAGTGTTTCTGATATCTTGTAGACTGCTACACATGTTCCAGCAGTGTTTCTGATATCTTGAGACTGCTACACTTGTTACAGCAGTGTTTCTGATATCTTGAAGACTGCTACACTTGTTCCAGCAGTGTTTCTGATATCTTGTAGACTGCTACACTTGTTACAGCAGTGTTTCTGATATCTTGAAGACTGCTACACTTGTTCCAGCAGTGTTTCTGATATCTTGTAGACTGCTACACTTGTTCCAGTAGTGTTTCTGATATCTTGTAGATTGCTACACTTGTTCCAACAGTGTTTCTGATATCTTGTAGACTGCTACACTTGTTCCAGCAGTGTTTCTGATATCTTGTAGACTGCTACACTTGTTCCAGCAGTGTTTCTGATATCTTGAAGACTTCTACACTTGTTCCAGCAGTGTTTCTGATATCTTGTAGACTGCTACACTTGTTCCAGCAGTGTTTCTGATATCTTGAAGACTTCTACACTTGTTCCAGCAGTGTTTCTGATATCTTGAAGACTCTACACTTGTTCCAGCAGTGTTTCTGATATCTTGAAGACTTCTACACTTGTTCCAGCAGTGTTTCTGATAGCTTGAAGACTTCTACACTTGTTCCAGCAGTGTTTCTGATATCTTGAAGACTTCTACACTTGTTCCAGCAGTGTTTCTGATATCTTGAAGACTTCTACACTTGTTCAGCAGTGTTTCGATATCTTGAAGACTACTACACTTGTTCCAGCAGTGTTCTGATAGCTTGAAGACTCTACACGTGTTCCAGCAGTGTTTCTGATATCTTGAAGACTTCTACACTTGTTCCAGCAGTGTTTCTGATATCTTGAAGACTACTACACTTGTTCCAGCAGTGTTTCTGATATCTTGAAGACTACTACACTTGTTCCAGCAGTGTTTCTGATATCTGAAGACTACTACACTTGTTCCAGCTGTGTTTCTGATATCTTGAAGACTACTACACTTGTTCTAGCAGTGTTTCTGATATCTTGAAGACTACTACACTTGTTCCAGCAGTGTTTCTGATATATTGAAGACTACTACACTTGTTCCAGCAGTGTTTCTGATATCTTGAAGACTCTACCTTGTTCCAGCAGTGTTTCTGATATTTGAGACTCTACACTTGTTCAGCAGTGTTTCTGATATCTTGAAGACTCTACACTGTTCCACATAGCTTTAAGACGAGGTATGATAAAGCTCATGGAGCAGGAAGAGAGTGGACCTAGTAACGGTCAGTGAATAGGCGGGGCCATGAGCTAAGTCTCGACCCCTGAAACCACAATTAGGTGAGTACACACACACACACACACACACACACACACACACACACACACACACACACACACACACAGAATCGTCATCATTAATTCCTAAACTTAACTATCCGTACGTCTGGCAGCTCAAGAAAACGCTGCCAAATCACTCAAGATTTCACCAAACTGTTGTAACGCACAAAAAAACTACAGCAATAAGAACTTTTAGAGTGAAAATCCGTCTCAAAACTCAAAATTGCGAGATTGATTATAAATTATCCCATCAATTTCATCCCTAAAACCCAAAATCATTCAATATTCCATCCCACTAAGTGAACATAAGATCGAGCCTGCAGCTCCCACCTCTTTCTGGTGACCTACACGGGTTTATAATCATACACAGTCAACTTCCATCGCCATCTCAATCTTGTAAACTCAACTACACGATTGTGTAAACCTTTTGAAACCGCCAACAGCACTGCGTCATCGGCAAACAGCAACTTCAACTTCACACCGGATCAGATCTTTCCCGCACGTCTGCTGTCTTAGTCAAAAAAACAACACTAACAGGCTTTTCTAGCAAACACCCTCAATGTATTTGTGAGGCCTAGGCAAGACCAGTCCGCGGGGGGCATTGACCCCCGCGGACACCCTCCAGGAATACTAGATAAAACATTTCATGTATATTAACAATTATTTCAGGTAACCCTTTTTAGGCCTAGTCGTATCCATCCACAGGATGGATATGAGGTACACAATAAACTAGGCACTACTATCCACAGGATGGATATGAGGTACACAATAAACTAGCCACTACCATCCACAGGATGGATATGAAGTGCACAATAAACTAGGCACTACCATCCACAGGATGGATATGAGGTACACACTAAACTAGCCACTACCATCCACAGGATGGATATGAGATACACAATAAACTAGCCACTACCATCCACAGGATGGATATGAGTACACAATAAACTAGCCACTACCATCCACAGGATGGATATGAGAACAATAAACTAGCCACTACCATCCACAGGATGGATATGAGGTACACAATAAACTAGCCACTACCATCCACAGGATGGATATGAGGTACACAATAAACTAGCCACTACCATCCACAGGATGGATATGAGGTACACAATAAACTAGCCACTACCATCCACAGGATGGATATGAGGTACACAATAAACTAGCCACTACCTTAACAGGATGGATATGAGGTGCACAATAAACTAGCCACTACCATCCACAGGATGGATATGAGGTGCACAATAAACTAGCCACTACCATCCACAGGATGGATATGAGGTACACAATATACTAGCCACTACCATCCACAGGATGGATATGAGATACACAATAACTAGCCACTACCATCCACAGGATGGATATGAGGTACACAATAAACTAGCCACTACCATCCACAGGATGGATATGAAGTACACAATAAACTAGCCACTACCATCCACAGGATGGATGAAGATACACAATAAACTAGCCACTACCATCCACAGGATGGATATGAGTCACAATAAACTAGCCACTACCATCCACAGGATGGATATGAGTACACAATAAACTAGCCACTACCATCCACAGGATGGATATAGAGTACACAATAACTAGCCACTACCATCACAGGATGGATATGAGGTGCACAATAAACTAGCCACTACCATCCACAAGATGGATATGAGGTGCACAATAAACTAGCCACTACCATCCACAGGATGGATATGAGGTACATAATAATCTAGCCCAGTTTCGTGGAAAGAGCAGTACTGGATATACCATGTGTGTGGATTTGAGAGAGGCCTGTCAAGATATGCCAGTAGGCTTACGGAAATGTTCCTTCATTATTAGGTTCTTAAGGTATTTTGAGAATAAAAGAACTGTTGATGGTGATTGATGCTGGGTAGATCTGAGTCCATCTACAACCCTGGAGGCTGGACTCGACCTTCATGTCTCCTGGGAGATTAACAGGACTGTTACATCCTCACTCATCCTTCAGAGTGCAGGTACTGTACTTCCCACCTCCAGTACTGTAACATCCTCACTCATCCTTCAGAGTGCAGGTACTGTACTTCCCACCTCCAGGACTGTAACATCCTCACTCATCCTTCAGAGTGCAGGTACTGTACTTCCCACCTCCAGGACTGTAACATCCTCACTCATCCTTCAGAGTACAGGCACTGTACTTCCCACCTCCAGGACTGTAACATCCTCACTCATCCTTCAGAGTGCAGGTACTGTACTTCCCACCTCCAGGAATGTAACATCCTCACTCATCCTTCAGAGTACAGGTACTGTACTTCCCACCTCCAGGAATGTAACATCCTCACTCATCCTTCAGAGTGCAGGTACTGTACTTCCCACCTCCAGGAATGTAACATCCTCACTCATCCTTCAGAGTGCAGGTACTGTACTTCCCACCTCCAGGACTGTAAACATCCTCACTCATCCATCAGAGTCAGGTACTGTACTTCCCACCTCAGGACTGTAACATCCTCACTCATCCCTCAGAGTGAGGTACTGTACTTCACCTCCAGGACTGTAACATCCTCACTCATCCCTCAGAGTGCAGGTACTGTACTTCCACCTCCAGGACTGTAACATCCTCACTCATCCTCAGAGTGCAGGTACTGTACTTCCCACCTCCAGGACTGTAACATCCTCACTCATCCTCAGAGTTTCAGGTACTGTACTTCCACTCCAGGACTGTAACATCCTCACTCATCCTTCGAGTACAAGTCTGTACTTCCCACCTCCAGGACTGTAACATCCTCCTCATCCTTCAGAGTACAGGTACTGTACTTCCCACCTCAGGACTGTGAACATCCTCACTCATCCTTCAGGGTGCAGGTACTGTTTCCACCTCCTGGACTGTAACATCCTCACTCATCCTTCCAGGTACAATACTGACTTCCACCTCCAGGACTGAACACTCACTCATCCTTCAGAGTGCAGGTACTGTCTTCCACCCTCCAGGACTGTAACATCCTCCCATCCTTCAGGTCAAGTACTGTACTTCCACCTCCAGGACTGTAACATCCTCACTCATCCTTCAGAGTGCAGGTACTGTACTTCCCACCTCCAGGACTGTAACATCCTCACTCATCCTTAAGAGTGCAGGTACTGTACTTCCACCTCCAGGACTGTAACATCCTCACTCATCCTTCAGAGTGCAGGTACTGTACTTCCCACCTCCAGCACTGTAACATCCTCACTTATCCTTCAGAGTACAAGTACTGTACTTCCCACCTCCAGGACTGTAACATCCTCACTCATCCTTCAGAGTGCAGGTACTGTACTTCCCACCTCCAGGACTGTAACATCCTCACTCATCCTTCAGAGTGCAGGTACTGTACTTCCCACCTCCAGGACTGTAACCTCCTCACTCATCCTTCAGAGTGCAGGCACTGTACTTCCCACCTCCAGGACTGTAACATCCTCACTCATCCTTCAGAGTGCAGGTACTGTACTTCCCACCTCCAGGACTGTAACCTCCTCACTCATCCTTCAGAGTGCAGGCACTGTACTTCCCACCTCCAGGACTGTAACATCCTCACTCATCCTTCAGAGTGCAGGTACTGTAGTGCCCACCTTCAGGACTGTAACATCCTCAACCATCCTTCAGAGTGCAGGTACTGTACTTCCCACCTCCAGCACTGTAACATCCTCACTCATCCTTCAGAGTACAGGTACTGTACTTCCCACCTCCAGGACTGTAACATCCTCACTCATCCTTCAGAGTGCAGGTACTGTACTTCCAACCTCCAGGACTGTAACATCCTCACTCATCCTTCAGAGTACAAGTACTGTACTTCCCACCTCCAGGACTGTAACGTTACACCTGCTGTCACTGTTCACCTAGCAGTAAGTAGGTACCTGGGTGTTGGTCACCTTACACCTGCTGTCAGTATTCACCTAGCAGTAAGTACCTGGGTGTTAGTGGACTGGTGTGGGTGGCATCCTGGTGGACAAAATTAACCTAATTTGTGGGAAATGCTCTACATAACGAGGGACATTCTGTATAGTATGTCATTGATGTCAGGTATGGTCTGTATAGGTTGAACCATCTACTGGTACAAGTAAACATCATTATTATTATTGTTAGAGGTTCATTATGCTTCCCACCAAGTAAAAACATAATCTGGACCAGTACATAGCCTGGATATAAGCCACAGTAGCTGATACTATGGCTTTGTTTACATTATTCCCTTCCTTCTTCCCTTCCTTCTTCGTTGAGATGGTTCCATCTGAGCGAGAGAGCTTCTGTACTACGCCTCCTCACATAGATCTTGATCAAATTACTTCGCTTACAATGGGTGTCCCACTCTTCCATATACAACAACCCATTTTAATTGCACGCTCTGTGAGTGATAATGGCCTAGTGTTTGTGGTGGACAGAAACAGCGAAGCCTTGATGTGTGTGGATGTGTGTGGATGTGTGTTTTGTGTGTGTGGAGCTTGGGTGAGGCCAGGGGGCCCCTTCCTCAATACCCACCCACTGTTATTGACTTTCTCACACTCACTACCCGCACCCGACACGACCACGGCTTTGTGCCGACCCTTGCTCTTGTTAATGCTAATATTTTCTGTGTATATAGCTCTTGAACCCTCGCGTCACTCTTCCCCCTGTACGTGGGCGGTGTAACGAAAGTTGTGTGCGTCCACTGGCGCAACTGGCAATCATGAAAGCTGTATATAAATGGTCTACAACACTTACAAGGCGAGGAATTAGACACTTGTCCAACATATGCTGTATTCTTTTCAACACTGAGGGACTGATTACCTCAAACTCCTCCTGTTCTTCTCCTTCCTCCTTTGTATGGACTGATGAAGCCACTGTGTGGCGAAACGTTTCCTCAATAAAGATACCCAAGTGTTACATATGTGGCTAATTTATCAACTTGTCGCTTCTCTAAACCATTCATCTGCGACTTTATATGTAGACGTTTCGCCCTCCAGTGGCTTTATCAATGCAAATTTAAAGACATAATGTGAAGAACTGAATTGTAAGGTCACTGGTGCAAATGGATTGTCAAAGCCTATTCCTTGGGTAGCAATGAGAATCGATTGGGCAAATATTTTTTGTAAAGTGGGTTTGGGTTTGAGAAAGACCTGCCAAGTATGGGCCAGTAGGCCTACTGCTGTGTTCTCCATTCCTCTTTCTTATCTTATCAAGACGAAAACTGGAGATAAATGATTCAGGAAATCTCTAGCCAAGACAGGACTCGCAGCAATGGCTTTAAGTTGGAAAGATTTAGATTTAGAAAGGATATAGGAAAGCACTGGTTTGGTAATAGAGTTGTGGATGAGTGGAACAAACTCCTGAGTACCGTCATAGAAGCTAAAACCTTGTGTAGCTTTAAATAATGGCTAGACAAGTACGTGAGTGGGTGTGGGTGGGTGTGAATTGGACTTGCCTAGCATGGACCAGCAGACCTCCTGCAGTGATCCTTCTTTCATATATTCTTAAATATTTATCTACGATTTTTTTCCTTCAATATTGATATAGAGTAGCCAGGAGAGTCAGTATATACAGTACAAGAGGTCATAAGAATATACTTAAAAAATAAAGTATTGGCAACAGAATTGCCAGAATTTGCAAACCAAACAGACCTGATCGTCAGATATAACTCTTATTATATTTAAATTAGCAATGTGAATTGTAAAGCTTTACTGGTAACACCAGTCATACGAAAATAGTGACCAACGCCTCGACCCCCCGTCAAAGATCTGGTGACTATCATATAGAATAGTGTAGCAACACTGCTGGTGTTCCCACAATGTAACTATCATATAGAATAGTGTAGCAACACTGCTGGTGTTCCCACAATGTAACTATCATATAGAATAGTGTAGCAACACTGCTGGTGTTCCCACAATGTAACTATCATATAGAATAGTGTAGCAACACTGCTGGTGTTCTCACAATGTAACTATCATATAGAATAGTGTAGTAGCACTGCTGGTGTTCCCACAATGTAACTATCATACAGAATAGTGTAGCAACACTGCTGGTGTTCCCACAATGTAACTATATATAGAATAGTGTAGCAACACTGCTGGTGTTCCCACAATGTAACTATCATATAGAATAGTGTAGCAACACTGCTGTTGTTCCCACAATGTAACTATCATATAGAATAGTGTAGCAACACTGCTGGTGTTCCCACAATGTAACTATCATATAGAATAGTGTAGCAACACTGCTGGTGTTCCCACAATGTAACTATCATATAGAATAGTGTAGCAACACTGCTGGTGTTCCCACAATGTAACTATCATATAGAATAGTGTAGCAACACTGCTGGTGTTCCCACAATGTAACTATCATATAGAATAGTGCAGCAACACTGCTGGTGTTCTCACAATGTAACTATCGCGTAGAATAGTGTAGCAACACACTGCTTATGTATGTAGTTTTCTTAAATAAAGAACAGTAACACCTGTGTGTACATCAAACCTTGTGGTGGTGGTTGCGGTTATGCCCTCGCCCAACATTTCAGAGTAATATTCCAAGGTTTCACTTAATATTATTAAGCGGATTTCTATACTTTAGCTAATAGTGTAGAAGGCCCTTGTTGTAACAGAGGTTGCGACAAAAAGTACATGGACAAAACCGGGAACACCAGAAATCGGTCTTTGTGAACACAAATACGCCTGCAGCCGGGGACGTCCAGAGTAACTCCTATGAACGATGAAATACAGCAAAGCGACGATGTAAAATGTGTGAAATGATTGAAATAATAAGACACAAGTGGAATATTTGGGAATCTTTATTGCACAAGTGTTTTAACCTTCAGTTGGTTGGGTTTCTAAATCATTTATCACCTTGTAAAGATTATCAACACCATACTGAAGAATTCTCACAGTATCTGGAGATTTACCCCAAAAAAATGCCAACCAACAGGTGATGCCAAGTTGCAGGAGGCATTACAGGAGGCCTCCTGGCACATCCTGGGCAGGTGCCACCAACAACAAGTGCTTAAGAGAAACACCTGAGGAAATACTCTCCGTAGTGCTTATGTCGTACCGAATAGGTAAAACTGGCCAATTAACAAGAACTCATTTAAAATTAAGTCCTGTCTAAAATTTCCTCTTATACGTTTAAAGATATATTTTTTTCATTTATGTTAAAGATAAAATTAATAATTTTGTACCAAAAGAACCTTAGAAAACTTACCTAACCTTATTATAACAAGCGCAATTAAATTTAGCCTAATACAACTAAATATATTTTAGATAAGTTTACAATAATTTAATAATAAATACGATGAAATATATTTTTTTTGTTAGGTTCAGAATTATTTTTGAGAAATTTTTGCATACACGAATTTTCGCTTGTCTTATTCGGCAAGAAGAGCGTTGTTATTTATGCCAAAATAACAAGTTTACCTATTCGGCACAACAAACACACACACACACACACACACACACACACACACACACACACACACACACACAAGGAAGGTAGACAGTGACAGGATGTTCCAGAGAGGGAACACAGAAACAAGGGGACACAACTGGAAGCTGAAGACTCAGATGAGTCAAAGGGATGTTAGGAAGCATTTCTTCAGCCACAGAGTAGTCAGGAAGTGGAATAGTCTAGAGAAAGATATAGTGGAGGCAGGAACCATACATAGTTTTAAGACAAAGTATGATAAAGCTCATGGAGCAGGGAGAGCAGAGACCCAGTAGCAGACAGCGCAGAGGCGGGGCCAGGAGCTGAGTCTCGACCGCTGCAACCACAATTAGGTGAGTACACACACACACACCTTACTCTTTCCTATATTCACTTTCAATTTTCTTCTTTTACACACCCTACCAAATTCATCCACCAACCTCTGCAGCTTCTCTTCAGAATCTCCCAAAAGCACAGTGTCATCAGCAAAAAGCAACTGTGACAACTCCCACTTTGTATTTGCTTATTTATCTTTTAGCCCAACACCTCTTGCCAAGACCCTCGCATTCACTTCTCTTACAACCCCATCTATAAATATATTGAACAACCACGGTGACATCACACATCCTTGTCTAAGGCCCACTTTTACTGGGAAATAGTCCCCTTCCCTCCTACACACTCTAACCTGAGCCTCACTATCCTCATAAAAACTCTTCACTGCTTTCAGTAACCTTCCTCCTATTCAATACACCTGCAACATCTGCCACATTGCCCCCCTATCTACCCTATCATACGCCTTTTCCAAATCCATAAATGCCACAAAAACCTCTTTACCCTTATCCAAATACTGTTCACCTATATGTTTCACTGTAAACACTTGGTCTACACACCCCTACCTTTCCTAAAGCCTCCTTGTTCATCTGCTATCCTGCTTTCTGTCTTACTCTTAATTCTTTCAATAATAACTCTACCATACACTTTACCTGGTATACTCAACAAACTTATTCCCCAATAATTTTTGCACTCTCTTTTGTCCCCTTTGCCTTTATACAAAGGAACAATACACGCTCTCTGCCTGTAATATAAGTAAGGTGATGAGGATAACAAAAAGAATAGGTGACGAAAGATTGGATATCAGATTGGAGGGAGAGAGTATGGAGGAGGTGAATGTATTCAGATATTTGGGAGTGGACATGTCGGCAGATGGGTCTATGAAGGATGAGGTGAATCATAGAATTGATGAGGGGAAAAAGGTGAGTGTTGCACTTCGGAGTCTATGGAGACAAAGAACTTTGTCCATGGAAGTATAGAGGGGAATGTATGAGAGTATAGTTATACCAACACTCTTATATGTGTGTGAAGCATGGGTGATGAATGTTGCAACGAGGAGAAGGCTGGAGGCAGTGGAGATGTCATGTCTGAGGTCAATGTGTGGTGTGAATATAATGCAGAGAATTCATAGTTTGGAGATTAGGAGGAGGTGCGGGATTACCAAAACTATTATCCAGAGAGCTGAGGAGGGGTTGTTGAGGTGGTTTGGACATGTAGAGGGAAGGCGGGGTAGGGGTCGGCCTAGGAAAGGTTGGAGGGAGGGGGTAAAAGAGGTTTTGTGTGCGAGGGGCTTGGACTTCCAGCAAGCATGTGTAAGCGTATTTGATAGGAGTGAATGTAGGCAAATGGTTTTTAATACTTGACTTGCTGTTGGAGTGTGAGCAAAGTAACATTTATGAAGGGATTCAGGGAAACCGGCAGGCCGGACTTGAGTCCTGTAGATGGGAAGTACAGTGTCTGCACTCTGAAGGAGGGAAATACAGTGCCGGCACTCTGTTTTGTAACTGTGGTGTAAAGCACCCTCTGGCAAGACAGTGATGGAGTGAATGATGATGAAAGTTTTTCTTTTTCGGGCCACCCTTCCTTGGTGGGAATCGGCCGATGTGTTAATAAAATAATATATATATATATATATATATATATAGTAGGTTGGTAGACAGCAACCACCCAGGGAGGTACTACCGTCCTGCCAGGTAACTGTGAAACAGAAACCTGAAACTGTTTTACATGATGGTAGGATTGCTGGTGTCTTTTATCTGTCTCATAAACACGCTGGATAACAGGTATATCTAGCTACTTCTACTTACACTTTAGGTCACACTACACTGGCATACACATGCATATATATACATACACACATCTAGGTTTTTCTTCTTTTTCTTAATAGCTCTTGTTCTTTTTATTTTCTCTATTGTCCATGGGGAAGTGGAAAAGAATCTTTCCTCCGTAAGCAATGCGTGTCGTATGAGGCGACTAAGATGCCGGGAGCAATGGGCTAGTAACCCCTTCTCCTGTACAAATCTACTAAAAACGAGAAGAAGAAAAACTTTATAAAACTGGGTTGTCTGAATGTGCGTGGATGTAGTGCGGATGATAAGAAAGAGATGATTGCCGATGCTATGAATGAAAAGAAGTTGGATGTCCTGGCCCTAAGCGAAACAAAGCTGAAGGGGTAGGCGAGTTTCAGTGGGGAGAAATAAATGGGATTAAGTCAGGAGTATCTGAGAGAGTTAGAGCTAAGGAAGGGGTAGCAATAATGTTGAAGGATCAGTTATGGAAGGAAAAGAGGGAATATAAATGTGTAAATTCAAGGATTATGTGGATTAAAATAAGGGTCGGATGCGAAAAGTGGGTCATAATAAGCGTGTATGCACCTGGAGAGGAGAGGAGTGTAGAGGAGAGAGAGAGATTTTGGGAGATGTTAAGCGAATGTATAGGAACTTTTGAATCAAATGAGAGAGTAATTGTGGTAGGGGACCTAAATGCTAAAGTGGGAGAAACATGCAGAGAGGGTGTAGTAGGTAAGTTTGGGGTGCCAGGTGTAAATGATAATGGGAGCCCTTTGATTGAACTTTGTATAGAAAGGGGTTTAGTTATAGGTAATACATATTTTAAGAAAAAGAGGATAAATAAGTATACAAGATATGATGTAGGGCGTAATGACAGTAGTTTGTTGGACTATGTATTGGTAGATAAAAGACTGTTGAGTAGACTTCAGGATGTACATGTTTATAGAGGGGCTACAGATATATCAGATCACTTTTTAGTTATAGCTACAGTGGGAGTAAAAGGTAGATGGGATACAAGGAAAATAGAATCAGTAAGTAAAAGAGAGGTGAAGGTTTATAAACTAAAAGAGGAGGCAGTTAGGGTAAGATATAAACAACTATTGGAGGATAGATGGGTTAGTGAGAGTGTAGGCAATGGGGTCGAAAATGTATGGGGTAGATTTAAAAATGTAGTGTTAGAGTGTTCAGCAGAAGTTTGTGGTTACAGGCGAGTGGGTGCGGAGGGAAGAGGAGCGATTGGTGGAATGATGATGTAAAGAGAGTAGTAAGGGAGAAAAAGTTAGCATATGAGAGGTTTTTACAAAGTAGAAGTGATGCAAGGAGGGAAGAGTATATGGAGAGAAAAGAGAGGTTAAAGAGTGGTGAAGCAATGTAAAAGAGAGCAAATGAGAGAGTGGGTGAGATGTTATCAACAAATTTTGTTGAAAATAAGAAAAAGTTTTGGAGTGCGATTAATAAGTTGAGGAAGCCTAGAGAACAAATGGATTTGACAGTTAAAAATAGGAGAGGAGAGTTATTAAATGGAGAGTTAGAGGTATCGGGAAGATGGAGAGAATATTTTGAGGAGTTGTTAAATGTTGATGAAGACAGGGAAGCTGTGATTTCGTGTGTAGGGCAAGGAGGAATAACATCTTGTAGGAGTGTGGAAGAGCCAGTTGTGGGTGTAGGGAAGTTCGTGAGGCAGTGGGTAGAATGAAAGGGGTAAGGCAGCTGGGATTGATGGGATAAAGATAGAAATGTTAAAAGCAGGTGGGGATATAGTTTTGGAGTGGTTGGTGCTATTATTTAATAAATGTATGGAAGAGGGTAAGGTACCTAGGGATTGGCAGAGAGCGTGTATTGTTTCTTTGTATAAAGGCAAAGGGGACAAAAGAGAGTGCAAAAATTATAGGGGAATAAGTCTGTTGAGTGTACCTGCTAAAGTGTATGGTAGAGTTATTATTGAAAGAATTAGGAGTAAGACAGAAAGCAGGATAGCAGATGAACAAGGGGCTTTAGGAAAGGTAGGGGGTGTGTAGACCAAGTGTTTACAGTGAAACATATAGGTGAACAGTATTTGGATAAGGGTAAAGATGTTTTTGTGGCATTTATGGATTTGGAAAAGGCGTATGATAGAGTAGATAGGGGGGCAATGTGGCAGATGTTGCAGGTGTATGGAATAGGAGGAAGGTTACTGAAAGCAGTGAAGAGTTTTTATGAGGATAGTGAGGCTCAGGTTAGAGTGTGTAGGAGGGGAAGGGACTATTTCCCAGTAAAAGTGGGCCTTAGACAAGGATGTGTGATGTCACCGTGGTTGTTCAATATATTTATAGATGGGGTTGTAAGAGAAGTGAATGCGAGGGTCTTGGCAAGAGGTGTTGGGCTAAAAGATAAAGAAGCAAATACAAAGTGGGAGTTGTCACAGTTGCTTTTTGCTGATGACACTGTGCTTTGGGAGATTCTGAAGAGAAGCTGCAGAGGTTGGTGGATGAATTTGGTAGGGTGTGTAAAGAAGAAAATTGAAAGTGAATATAGGAAAGAGTAAGGTGATGAGGATAACAAAAAGAATAGGTGACGAAATATTGGATATCAGATTGGAGGGAGAGAGTATGGAGGAGGTGAATGTATTCAGATATTTGGGAGTGGACATGTCGGCGGATGGGTCTATGAAGGATGAGGTGAATCATAGAATTGATGAGGGGAAAAGGGTGAGTTGAGCACTTCGAGTCTGTGGAGACAAAGAACCTTGTCCATGGAAGTAAAGAGGGAATGTATGAGAGTATAGTTATACCAACGCTCTTATATGGGTGTGAAGCATGGGTGATGAATGTTGCAACGAGGAGAAGGCTGGAGGCAGTGGAGATGTCATGTCTGAGGTCAATGTGTGGTGTGAATATAATGCAGAGAATTCGGAGTTTGGAAATTAGGAGGAGGTGCGGATTACCAAAACGATTGTCCAGAGAGCTGAGGAGGGGTTGTTGAGGTGGTTTGGACATGTAGAGAGAATTGAACGAGACAGAGTGACTTCGAGAGTGTATAAATCTGTAGTGGAGGGAAGGCGGGGTAGGGGTCGGCCTAGGAAAGGTTGGAGGGAGGGGTAAAGGAAGTTTTGTGTGCGAGGGCTTGGACTTCCAGCAAGCATGTGTGAGCGTATTTGATAGGAGTGAATGGAGGCATATGGTTTTTAATACTTGACGTGCTGTTGGAGTGTGAGCAAAGTAACATTTATGAAAGGATTCAGGGAAACCGGCAGGCCGGACTTGAGTTCTGGAGATGGGAAGTACAGTGCCGGCACTCTGAAGGAGGGGTGTTAATGTTGCAGTTTTATAACTGTAGTGTAAAGCACCCTTCTGGCAAGACAGTGATGGAGTGAATGATGATGAAAGTTTTTCTTTTCGGGCCACCCTGCCTTGGTGGGAATCGGCCGATGTGTAATAAAATAATATATATATATATATATATATATATATATATATATATATATATATATATATATATATATATATATATATATATATATATATATATATATATATATAACTATATACAAAACAACCATTGTAAAAATATAGTGAAATTCCAAGTGCTTTTGTGATTTCTCACATCATCAAGGATCTGTTCCTTGATGATGTGAGAAATTACGAATGCGCTTGGAAGTTCACTGTTTTTTCACAGTGGTTGTTTGGCATATATACATATACTTGTGTAGTATGTACACTAGTGTACCAGCTGTGTGTACCCTCAACCATCTGCTTGTGCATGCTTGCACTCCAAGCCAAGCCAGTTCCTGCCTCCACACCAGCTTCCAGCACCTCAATACTAGAACATATATTAACACAACTTCGATCCTGGGACTTGATCTCTGGTGTTAAACAACTTTCAAGAACAGTATACATAGATACAAGAGGGAGATATAAGTCAGGTGATGACTTGACCAAAGGTAAATAACACCAGCGAGTTTGGAAAGGTCATGGAGTAGGCTTTGAGGTCACATGTAATGTAAGTCAAGCATAACTTAGTCAAGGGTTCCAGTAACATTGTTGTAGCTTCTAGCTTTTTGACTCTCAAAATCGTAATATGATTGCAAACGAACCAGGGAACGGATGGGAATCTGAACAAATATGAGCTAAAACTTTAAAGGTAAGCGCGTTAACCACTGGGCCAGCTGATTCTAATGAGATTCATTCATTTATCTTTGCTATGGTGTATTGAAATGTACCTAATTAGGTGAATCTTGTTAGAGTCAGAGGTCCAGTGGTTAATGCACTGGCTTCTGAGTTTTAGCACTCACCATAGGTTCAAACCCACTACCTGTTTTGTAATTTTTTCCAACTTTTTGACAGCAGTGACAGCAACTAGTGAGGCTTCCAGATACTTTCAATGTTTGTATTTGGGTTTGTGTCGGGAAGACACAACCAGCGAACTCATCAAGTATCTCAGAGTTTACGTGGAGGATACAGCTGATGTTTTGCTCGATCTTGTAACAGGCGTACCTGTGTTCACTCAGGTGGATAGACTGCCAGTTTATCCCACATGTTTTTTTTGTACAACCTCCGCAAGGGAATTTCTAGGTGCCGGCCGTGGAAGTGTAAGATGTGATGTAACAGGCTTAAAAAAACGAGCAAGTTGAAGAGTGAGACACTTGTGCTATATTGCAACAGTGGTTTAGACATCTTTACTGAGGAAATGTTTCGCCAGCCAGTGGCTTCTTCAGTCCAACAGAGAGAAAAACGGTGAAAGATGAGGAAGAGAATAAGGCAATCAGTCCCTCAGCCTGGATTACATGTGTTCAGTTCATCATCATTCACTGTTTTTCTCTGTATTGGACTGAAGAAGCCACTGGCTGGTGAAACGTTTCCTCAGTAAAGATTTCCAAATGTTGCAAAAGTGTCTCATACCTGAACTTGTCAGTTTTCTAAAATATTTACATCGAATCTTACACTTCCAGAGCTGGCGGCTACTCCTTCCCTTGCCGAGGCCATACAAAAAAATATGTAGGATAAACTGGAAATAAAAAGATTCCTGAATGTTGCTTCAAGTGTAAGACTGCTACATTATGTTGCTTCTGACGACCATAACATATCTGACGGTCCTGAGAGAAGGACCAAAAACTCGGTGTAAATCACTAGCCACTATCCTCAAGTCATTTCTTACAAGGCAACTGCCAGAGGTGAACGAAATCCCGACATTCAAGTGGACAGACAGGTAACATTAGCCTACAGGACAGTAACACTGACAGTCATACCATGTAATGTCATGGAGCAGCTGAAAAAAAGTTCGTAAACAAAAGCTAGCATGAATTCAGAGATAGTAACTCTTGAGAGAGAGTTAGAGTTAGAGAGAGAGACATGGACTAGAAGAAGGGCTCTAACACTATCCCGCAAGTGATCGGAGCAAAATCTTGATGTGCAGGCAGCAATAGCAGGGAACGTACTCCCGTAGCCAGAGAAGAGACATCGGAATGAGGAAAAGTAACAAGTGGGGTGCCACAGGGATTGATATTAGGACCAGTACTGTTTCTGATTTGAGTGAATGACCTACCAGATGGTATTTCAGATGTATTCCTGTTTATTGATATAAAACTAATGAGGATACAAACAGATGAGGACAAGAGAAAGATTCAGAAGGAACTGGATAAACTGCAAGATTGGTGAGATAAGTGGCTGCTTGATTTGAACCCCAGCAAATCCAAAGTCATGAAGATCAGGGAAGGGGCCAGAAGACCAGACACGAAGTACAGACTTAGGGTATAGAGGCTACAGACCTCAAAGAGAAAGATTTTGGGGTGAGCATAGTGCCTAGTTTATCCCAAGAGGCTTTTATCAACTGAATAACCTCTGCAGTCAATGCTCGCCTGGCCAATCTGAGAGTGGCCTTCAGGAATCTCAACAAAGAGTCATTCCTGGCACTTTACAAAACATATGTCAGGACCATCTTGGAGTATGCAGCACCACTGTGGAACCCACACCTGAGGAAGCAGGTTAAGAAACTGCAGACAGTGTAGAAGTATACAACAAGACTAGTTCCTGAGTTCTGAGGTATGAACTACGAGAAGGGTTAAAGGAATTGAGCAACCCTGGAGGGTGAAGAAGTGGAAGAGGCAGACTACATGCATAGCTTCAAGAGCAGGTACGACAGTGTCTATGAGGTTTGGGGAAGTGAATCTAGCAAGTGGCAGGTTGAAAGGCGAAGCCAGGAGCTAGGACTCGACCCCTGTAACTCACACACACACACTGTGTACGTTAGGAACATACTGGAGTATGCATCACCAGTTTGGAACCCTCACCTAGCCAAGCATGTAAAGAAACTAGAGAAAGTGCAAAGGTTTGCAACAAGACTAGTCCCGGAGCTAAGGGGGTATGTCCTACGAGGAGAGGTTAAGGGAAATCGACCTGACGACACTGAAGGACAGGAGAGATAGAGGGGATATGATAACGCCATTTAAAATACTGAGAGGAATCGACAAGGTGGACAGAGACGGGATGTTCCAGAGATGGGACACAGCAACAAGGGGACACAGTTGGAAGTTGAAGACTCAGATGAATCACAGGGATGTTAGGAAGTATTTCTTCAGTCACAGAGTTGTCAGGAAGTGGAATAGTCTGGGAAGTGATTTAGTGGAGGCAGGATCCATACATAGCTTTAAGGAGAGGTATGATAAAGCTCATGGCGCGGGTAGAGTGACCGAGTAGCGGCCAGGGAAGAGACGGGGCCAGGAGCTGTGACTCGACACCTACAACCACAACTAGGTGAGTACACACAAACTAACCTTCAGACTCGAGGGTCCAGAGTATAATTTGCAACCTGAATTAACCACATATGGTCCATGCTACTACCCTGGTCCACTGCACCTGGTCCATGCTACTACCCTGGTCCACTGCACCTGGTCCATGCTACTACCCTGGTCCACTGCACCTGGTCCATGCTACTACCCTGGTCCATGCTGCTACCCTGGTCCACTGCACCTGGTCCATGCTACTACCCTGGTCCACTGCACCTGGACCATGCTACTACCCTGGTCCACTGCACCTGGTCCATGCTACTACACTTGGTCCATGCTACTACCCTGGTCCACTGCACCTGGTCCATGCTACTACCCTGGTCCACTGCACCTGGTCCATGCTACTACCCTGGTCCATGCTGCTACCCTGGTCCACTGCACCTGGTCCATGCTACTACCCTGGTCCACTGCACCTGGTCCATGCTACTACCCTGGTCCATGCTTTCTATTACCTTAGTCCACTGCACCTGGTCCATGCTACTACCTTGGTCCACTACTCCTGGTCCAAGCAACTTCTCTGGTCCACTGCACCTGGTTCATGTTACTACTCTGGTCCACTGCACCTGATCCGTGTTACTACTCTGGTACACTGCACTGGGTCCATGCTACTACAATGATCCTCTGCACCTGGTCCATGATACTACTTTGGTCCACTGTATCTGGTACATGCTACTACTCTGGTCCACTACACCTGGTTCATTCTACTACCTTGGTCCACTGCACCTGGTTCATGCTACTACTCTGTTCTACTGCACCTCGTCCATACTACTACCCTGGTCCACTGCACCTGGTCCATACTACTACCCTGGTCTACTGCACGTGGTCCATGCTACTACCCTGATTCACTGTACCTGGTCCATGCTACTACCCTGGTCCACTGCACGTGGTTCATGCTACTACTCTGGTCTACTGCACCTGGTCCATGCTACTACCCTGTTTCACTGTACCTGGTCCATGCTACTACTCTGGTCCACTGCACCTGGTTCATGCTACTACTCTAGTCTACTGCACCTGGTCCATGTTACTGCTCTGGTACATTGCACTGGGGCCATGCTAGTACAATGGACCACTGCACCTTGTCCATGCTACTAATCTGGCCAACTACACCTGGTCTATGCTACTTCCCTGGTCCACTGCACTGGGTCCATGCTACTACAATAGGTCCACTGCACCTGGTCCATGCTACTACCCTGGTCCACTGTACCTGGTTCATGCTACTACCCTGGTCCACTTCACCTGGCCCATCCTACTACCCTGGTTCACTGCTCCTGGTCCATCCTACTACCCTGGTCCATGCTACTTCCCTGGTCCTCTGCACCTGGTCCAGGCTACTATCCTGGTTCTCTGCATCTGGTCCATGCTGCTACTCTGGCCCACTGCACCTGGTCCATGCTGCTACTCTGGCTCACTGCACCTGACCCATCCAACTACCCTGGTCCACTGCACCTGGTCCATGCTACTACTCTGTTCCACTGCACCTGGTCTATGTTACTACCCTGGTCCACTGCACCTGGTCCATGTTACTACCCTGGTCCACTGCACCTGGTCCATGTTACTACCCTGGTCCACTGCACCTGGTCCATGTTACTACCCTGGTCCATTGCACCTGGTCCATGTTACTACCCTTGTCCACTGCACCTGGTCCATGTTACTACCCTGGTCCACTGCACCTGGTCTATGTTACTACCCTGTTCCACTGCACCTGGTCCATGTTACTACCCTGGTCCACTGCACCTGGTCCATGTTACTACCCTGGTCCACTGCACCTGGTCCATGTTACTACTCTGGTCCATTGCACCTGGTCCATGTTACTACCCTGGTCCACTGCACCTGGTCCATGCTACTATCCTGGTCCACTGCACCTGGTGCATGTTACTACCCTGGTCCACTACGCTACTCATTCTAGTAACGTGCTAGTAACCTAGGCTGTACGGATATAACCGCGATAACAGACTGACAGACAGACTCTCTGACAGACAGACTGACAGAATAACTGACTGACAGACTAACAGACAGACTGACAGACTAACAGACAGACTGACAGACTAACTGACTGACTCACTGACAGACAGACTGACAGACTGACTGACTGATTGATTGATTGACAGACAAGACAGACAGACTGACAGACTAACTGTCTGACTTACTGACAGACAGACTGACTGACTGACTGATTGACAGACAGACTGACAGACTAACTGACTGACTAACTGACTAATTGACTGACTGCTAGACTAAAAAACAGACTCACAGACAAGGTCCAGGACCACAGACAGACCAGAGAGGCTCATTTAGAGCACTTGTAAACTGAGCGCCTCACCAGATAACCTGGCAAATGAAGAGCCTCTTACAGTAATGATTTGTGCGTAAACTGAGAAATTACTACGTACGTAATTGCTACAACGTCTAACACCCAGGGTTCGATTACCAGGCCAACTGCCACTCATGATATAAATACAATATATATATATATATATATATATATATATATATATATATATATATATATATATATATATATATATATTAATAGACAGAATACACTGACATAAAAAACAAACATGAATACATTGGTACAATATATCAAAGATTATAAATCTCCTTCAGCTCCTCCGAAGCCGGATGCGAGCCCAGTATGCAGCATAGATTTTCCCTCTGGATGGCCACGCTGAGGCGCTGGAACATGAAAATGGCCGCCCTTGGGTCCCTGGAGGTGTCGATGAGTCTGGAACCCAGTTCATTAAGAAAACGTGTTGCATTTTTTCCCCATGATTCCAAGGTCTCTGATTCCACTGGAACAATATATAAACATATAGTAAACACGAACAAGTGGTATTGATCAATAACACTGCACTAGCCAAGGACTCGAACCCATGTTGTTTTGGACCCTCTCATTGTGAGCGTAAACCACATGACTCTCTAACCCACAGGACCACCAAATATGTCCTCGGGCCACGGTAAAACATCTAGCTCTGATGGGTGGGTGATTCTTGTAGGAATCAGAGTGCTGGTACTGTACTTCCCACCTCCAGGACTGTAACATCCTCACCCATCCTTCAGAGTGCAGGTACTGTACTTCCCACCTCCAGGACTGTAACATCCTCACCCATCCTACAGAGTGCAGGCACTGTACTTCCCACCTCCAGGAATGTAATATCCTCACTCATCCTACAGAGTGCAGGTACTGTACTTCCCACCTCCAGGATTGTAAAATCCTCACCCATCCTTCAGAGTGCAGGTACTGTACTTCCCACCTCCAGGATTGTAATATCCTCACTCATCCTTCAGAGTGCAGGTACTGTACTTCCCACCTCCAGGACTTTTAACATCCTCACCATCCTCAGAGTGCAGGTACTGTACTTCCCACCTCCAGGACTGTAACATCCTCACTCATCCTTCAGAGTGCAGGTACTGTACTTCCCACCTCCAGGACTGTAACATCCTCACTCATCCTTCAGAGTGCAGGTACTGTACTTCCCACCTCCAGGACTGTAACATCCTCACCCATCCTTCAGAGTGCAGGTACTGTACTTCCCACCTCCAGGACTGTAACATCCTCACCCATCCTTCAGAGTGCAGGTACTGTACTTCCCACCTCCAGGACTGTAACATCCTCACTCATCCTTCAGAGTACATGTACTCTACTTCCCACTTTCAGGACTGTAACATCCTCACTCATCCTTCAGAGTGCAGGTACTGTACTTTCCACCTCAAGGACTGAACATCCTCACCATCCTTCAGAGTCATGTACTTACTTCCCCCCTTCAGGACTGTAACATCCTCACTCATCCTTCAGAGTGCAGGTACTGTACTTCCCACCTCCAGGACTGTAACATCCTCACTCATCCTTCAGAGTGCAGGTACTGTACTTCCCACCTCCAGGACTGTAACATCCTCACCCATCCTTCAGAGTGCAGGTACTGTACTTCCCACCTCCAGGACTGTAACATCCTCACCATCCTTCAGAGTGCAGGTACTGTACTTCCCACCTCCAGGACTGTAACATCCTCACCCATCCTTCAGAGTGCAGGTACTGTACTTCCCACCTCCAGGACTGTAACATCCTCACTCATCCTTCAGAGTGCAGGTACTGTACTTCCCACCTCCAGGACTGTAACATCCTCACCCATCCTTCAGGTGCAGGTACTGTACTTCCCACCTCCAGGACTGTAACATCCTCACCCATCCTTCAGAGTGCAGGTACTGTACTTCCCACCTCCAGGACTGTAACCAGATATATATATATATATATATATATATATATATATATATATATATATATATATATATATATATATATATATATATATATATATATATATATATATATATATATATATATATATATATATATATATATATATATATATATATATATATATATATATATATATATATTCGTAGAGGATCTTGGAAGGTCTCAATAGAAGAGTAGTACAAAGTCTTCAAGACTGCTGTTAAGATGGCCATATTTAGTCAGATAAGATTGAAACTGATTGATGCCAATCAGCCTCGTTTAAGGAGACACTGAGAGAGCTGTCAGTGACGGCAGTGGCCAGAGTACGTGAGCTAGAGTACGTCAGAGAGCTTGTGCTTGAGTACGTGATGTAGAGTACGTGAGGTAGAGTACGTGAGGTAGAGTACGTGGGGAAGAGTAAGTGTGCTAGAGTACGTGAACTACAGTACGTGGGCTAGAGTACGCGAGCTAATGTACGTGAACTAGAGTACGCAAGTTAGAGTACGTGAGCTAAAGTACCTTAACTAGAGTACGTGAACTAGAGTACGTAAGCTAGAGTACGTGAACTAGAGTACGTGAACTAGAGTACGTGAACTATAGAACGTGAACTAGAGTACGCGAGCTAATGTACGTGAACTAGAGTACGTAAGCTAGAGTATGTGAGCTAAAGTACGTGAACTAGAGTACGTGAAGTAGAGTACGTAAGCTAGAGTACGTGAACTAGAGTACGTCAACTAGAGTACGTTAACAAGAGTACGGGAGCTAGAGTACGTAAGCTAGAGTTAGTGAACTAGAGAATTTGAATTAGAGTACGTGAACTAGAGTACGCGAACTTGATTACGTAAACTTGAGTACGTGAGCTAGAGTTCGTGAACTAGAGTACGTGAACTAGAGTACGTGAACTAGAGTACGTAAGCTAGAGTACGTGAACTAGAGTAAGTGAACTAGAGTACGTGTACTAGAGTACGTGGACTAGAGTACGTGAACTAGATTATGTGATCTAAAGTACGTGAACTAGAGTACGTGAACTAGAGTACGTAAGAGAGTACGTAAACTAGAGTAAGTGAACTAGAGTACGTGAACTAGAGTAAGTGAAGTAGAGTACGTGTACTAGAGTACGTGAACTAGAGTACGTGAACTAGAGTACGTTAACTAGAGAACGTGAACTAGAGAACGTGAACTAAAGTACGTAAACTAGAGTACGTGAGCTAAAGTACGTGAACTAGAGTACGCGAAGTAGAGTACGTAAGCTAGAGTACGTGAACTAGAGTACGTGAACTAGAGAACGTGAACTAGTGTACGCGAACTTGATTACGTAAATTTGAGTACGTGAGCTAGAGTTCGTGAACTAGAGTACTTGAACTAGAGTACGTGAACTAGAGTACGTAAGCTAGAGTAAGTGAACTAGAGTAAGTGAACTAGAGTACGTGTACTAGAGTTCGTGGACTAGAGTACGTGAACTAGATTATGTGAGCTAAAGTACGTGAACTAGAGTACGTGAAGTAGAGTACGTAAACTAGAGTAAGTGAACTAGAGTACGTGAACTAGAGTAAGTGAAGTAGAGTACGTGTACTAGAGTACGTGAACTAGAGAACGTGAACTAGAGTACGTAAACTAGAGTACGTGATCTAAAGTACGTGAACTAGAGTACGTTAACTAGAGTACGTAAGCTAGAGTACGTGAACTTGAGTAAATGAACTAGAGTACGTGTACTAGAGTACGTGAACTAGATTACGTGTGATAAGTACGTTAACTAGAGTACGTGAACTAGAGTACGTGAAATAGAGTACGTGAACTAGAGTACGTGAAATAGAGTACGTGAACTAGAGTACGTGAAATAGAGTACGTGAACTAGAGTACATGAAATAGAGTACGTGAACTAGAGTACGTGAAATAGAGTACGTGAATTAGAGTACGTAAGCTAGAGTACGTGAAGTAGAGAACGTGTACTATAGTACGTGAACTAGAGTAAGTGAACTAGAGTGCGTGAACTAGAGTACTTGAACTAGAGTACGTGAACTAGAGTACCTAAACTAGAGTACGTGAACTAGAGTACGTAAGCTAAAGTACGTGAACTTGAGTAAATGAACTAGAGTACGTGTACTAGAGTACGTGGACTAGAGTACGTGAACTAGATTACGTGTGATAAGTACGTTAATAGAGTACGTGAACTAGAGTACGTGAAATAGAGTACGTGAACTAGAGTACGTAAGCTAGAGTACGTGAAGTAGAGAACGTGTACTATAGTACGTGAACTAGAGTAAGTGAACTAGAGTACGTGAACTAGAGTACATGTACTAGTGTACGTGAACTAGAGTACGTGAACTAGAGTACGTGAACTAGAGTACGTGAACTAGAGTACGTGAACTAGAATACGTGAACTAGAGTACGTGAACTAGAGTACGTGAAATTGAGTACGTGAACTAGAGTACGTGAACTAGAGTACGTGAACTAGCGTACGTGAACTAGAGTACGTGAACTAGAGTACGTGGGCTAGAGTACGTGAACTAGATAATGTAAAATAGAGTACGTGAACTAGAGTACGTGAACTAGAGTACGTGAACTAGAGTACGTGAGAATTGTGAAACTTTGTCATGGGTGGAGGGTGTTTAAGGGGGTTGAGTCACAGCTCCTGCCCCCGTTACTTGTACTGTCGTTACACTTGTTACAGCTGTCACTGTTTGCTTGTGTTGCTCTGAATCCTTGTCGTACCTATTTCTGCAGCTGTGTATGAAAATGACTTCACCTGCGTGTGTACTCACCTATTGTGGTTGCAGGGGTCGAGTCACAGCTCCTGGACCCGCGTCTTCACTGGTCGCTACTAGGTCCACACTCTCCCTACTCCATAAGCTTTATCATACCTCGCTCCACTACATCACTTCCAAAACTATTCCACTTCCCGACCACTCTGTCTCTGTCCACCTTGTCTATTCCTCTCAGTATTTTATATGTCGTTATCATGTCCCCCCTATCTCTCCTGTCCTGCAGTGTCGTCAGGTCGATTTCCCTTAACCTCTCCTCGTAGGACATACCCCTTAGCTCCGGGACTAGTCTTGTTGCAAACCTTTGCACTATCAGTTTAATTGCTTGGCTAGGTGTGGGTTCCAAACTGGTGCTGCATACTCCAGTATGGGCCTAACGTACACAGTGTACAGGGTTCTGAACGATTCTTTATTAAGATGTCGGAATGCTGTTCTTAGGTTTGCTAGGCGCCCGTATGCTGCAGCAGTTATTTGGTTGATGTGCGCCTCAGGAGATGTGCCTGGTGTTATACTCACCCCAAGATCTTTTTCCATGAGTGAGGTTTGTAGTCTCTGGCCCCCTAGACTGTACTCCGTCGGCGGTCTTCTTTGCCCTTCCTCAATCTTCATGACTTTGCACTTGGTGGGGTTGAACTCCAGGAGCCAATTGCTGGACCAGGCTTGCAGCCTGTCCAGATCCCTTTGTAGTTCTGCCTGGTCCTCGTCCGATTGAATTCTTCTCATCAACTTCCCATCATCTGCAAACAGGGACACTTCGGAGTCTATTCCTTCCGTCATGTCGTTCACAAATACCAGAAACAGCACCGGTCCAAGGACTGACCCCTGTGGAACCCAACTCGTCACCGGCGCCCACCCTGACACCTCGCCACGTACCATGACTCGCTGCTGTCTTCCTGACAGGTATTCCCTGATCCATTGTAGTGCCTTCCCTGTTACCCCTGCCTGGTCCTCCAGCTTCCGCACTAATCTCTTGTGTGGAACTGTGTCAAACGCCTTCTTACAGTCCAAGAATATGCAATCTACCCACCCCTCTCTCTCTTGTCTTACTGCTGTCACCTTGTCATAGAACTCCAGTAGGTTTGTGACACAGGATTTCCCATCCCTGAAACCGTGCTGGCTGTCGTTGATAAGCTCATTCCTTTCTAGGTGCTCCACCATTCTTCTCCTGATAATCTTCTCCATGACCTTGCATACTATACATGTCAGTGACACTGGTCTGTAGTTTAGTGCTTCATGTCTGTCTCCACCGAAAACACTTCCTTAAATCTCGTGTTGAGCTCCTCACATATTTCTTAGTCGATTCTTTTGATCTTCCCTCCTTCCTTCCTCAGCCTGATCACCTGGTCCTTGACTGTTGTGTTCCTCCTGATGTGGCTGTACAACAGCTTTGGGTCAGATTTAGTTTTAAATGTTATGTCATTCTCGTATTACCACTGTGTCTCTCTCCTTATTTATTCTGACTCCTCAGCTCGACTCCTTATTTTCCTGTGTCCTTTGTCTTCTATACGTTTTCCATTCTCTATCACACTTAGCTTTTGCCTCTCTACACCATCGGGTGAACCAAGGGCTCGTCCTGGTCTTCCCATTGTTTCTGTTGTCCTTGGGTACGAACCTCTCCTCTGCCTCCTTGCATTTTATGGTCACATATTCTATCATTTAATTTACTGTTTTCCCCACCAGTTCTCTTACCCACTGTACTTCATGCAGGAAATTCTTCATGTCTGTGTAGTCCCCTCTTTTGTAGTTTGGCTTCTCCCGTCCTACTCATGCTGCTTCCCCCTCCACTTGTAACTCTACTACGTATTCGAAGCTCAGGGCATCATGGTCACGTAGCTCAGAGGGGCCTTTCATGTGTGATGTCCTCAATGTCTGAAATACTCAAGGTGAATATGAGGTCCAGTCTTCCTGGTTTATCCTGTACTCTCTTTCTGGTAGTGTCCTCAACAATTTGATGCAGGAGGTTTTACAGTACCACTTTCATCATCTTAGCCCTTTACGTCTTTGTTCCCCCATGTGGCTCCAGGTTTTCCAAGTAATTTTCCTCGTGATTGAAATCACCCACAACTAGTAACTTTGTCCTGCCCACGTGGACGTTCTGTCCACCTCAGCTAGTGTATCCACCATTGCTCTGTTGTTGTTTTTATCATACTCTTGTCCTAGTGGTGGGTTGTACATCAGTGCAATCACCACCTTGCGACCCCCATCTGAAGTGTTCATACTAGGTAGTCCCTTGCTTCTCCTCTCTTCCCTCCTTCCATGTCCTCAAATCTCCACTGGTTTTTGATGAGCAGTGCAACTTCTCTTCTCCTTCTGTTCCCTGTATCTTTTCTCAGGATCTGATATCCAGTTGGAAAGATTGCATCTGTTATCATCCCTGTGAGCTTGGTTTCTGTGAGAGCTATGATGTCTGGGGATGCTTCCATGATTCTTTCGTGCCACTCCTCACACTTGTTCATTATTCCTTCTGCATTTGTGCACCATACCTTCAACTTCTTTACCAAATCTGTATTCTGGGGGTTGTGGGGGCTGGGGGAGGGGAGACCTAGCAGGTTACTGTTGGAGGCTGCTGTGTAGGTGCAGTTTGTTCTTGGGAGGTGGGGGCTGTGAGTGCAGAGTGTGGTTTATTTTGGGTAAATTTGTTTGGTTACAGTGTTCTGTGGGTGGTTGTACATGCTTGTTCTCCTGTCTCTGGTTGTCCCAGCCTGACTCTAGCTTTGCCTCTTTCTTTTTCCCTTCGTCTTTGTATCCTCTCAGTTTCTGTCATTCTGTTCTTGTTCAGTCATGGTCTAGGTACACCTGCTGGTATTATGTTTCCTTTAGCTGTGGTTTCTACTGCAGGATCCTGATCCGCATCATTTCTGTCTTGAAATTCATTTTGACTGGTCGATAATTTATCAGCTTGGTCGTGTCCTCTTCTGTTTGATGATATTTTCAATTTTTTTTTTCTCTCTCTGTCTTCTTTCTTCATATGTCTTCCCTTTGGTCTCCTGAAGCCCCTGAATAACAACTGACTTCTGTGTCTTCTCTTCCCATTCCTTTTTTCTCTGCATTTCTGCGTCTCAATTACTATCCCCTTTATCATTCTTGGTTTTCCTGGTGGCCTGAGAGCACCTCTGAAGGGGGGCCTACTCTACCTATAGCCCTCCTCACTGCTCTCCCTGTTGGCCGGGTGGGAGGGGTGGGTGTTAGTGGGCGGTGGGTATTGGGTACCAGTGGGCGTGGTGGGTGGGGTTGAAAGCGTCACACTAACCCACTAATGTTAGGCGTTGGCCCACGAGCTTGTCACATGGTCGCCCAGCTGACTGGGTGGGTGGGGAGGTGGGTGGAAACGGTGGAGTGGGCGGGGGCCAGTGGGTGGAAAAGAGTGTGAAACTATTTAAATCATTGTAAAATTATGTAAATCATTGTAAAATATGAAAATCATTATAAACCTATGTATAAATCATTTTAAAACTATCTGCTACCAGCTGTCACCTAAACTACCAGTTGTGTCACCTAAATTACCACCTGTGGCACCTAGACTACAACCTGTGTCATCTAGACTACCATTTATGTCACCTAGACTACCACCTACGTCACCTAGACTACCTGTGTCACCTAGACTACCACCTACGTTACCTAGACTACCTGTGTCACCTAGACTACCTGTGTCACTTAGACTACCACCTGTGTCACCTAGACTACCACCTACGTCATCTAGACTACATGTGACACCTAGATTACCTGTGTCACACAGATTACTACCTGTGTCACCTACACTACCTCTGTGTCACCTAAACTACCACCTGTGTCACCTAGACTACCACCTGTGTTACCTTGACTAACACCTGTGTTACCTAGACTACAACATGTGTCACCTAGACTACCTGAGTCACATAAACTACCACCTACGTCACCTAGACTACATGTGTCACCTAGATTTCTTGTGTCTCAATGACTACCACCTGCATCACCCAGATTACCTGTGTCATCTAGACTACCTGTGTCGCCTACTCTACCTGTGTCACCTAGACTGCCTGTGTCACCTAGGCTACCACCTGTGTCACCTAGACTACCACCTGTCACCTAGATTACCTGTGTCACCTAGGCTACCACCTGTATCACCTAGATTACATGTGTTATCCAGACTACCACCTGTGTTACCTAGACTACCTGTGTCACCTAGACTACCTGAGTCACCTAGGCTACCACCTGTATCACCTAGACTACCTGTGTCACCTAATCTACCACGTGTGTCACCTAGACTACCTGTGTCACCCAGACTACCACTTGTGTCACCCAGACTTCCTGTGTCATCTAGACTACCTGTGTCCCCTAGACCACCTGTGTCACCCAGACTACCTGTGTCACCCAGACTACCTTTGTCACCCAGACTACCTGTGTCACCCAGAATACCAACTGTGTCACCTAGACTACCTGAGTCACCTAGGCTACCACCTGTATCACCTAGACTACCTGTGTCACCTAATCTACCACGTGTGTCACCTAGACTACCTGTGTCACCCAGACTACCACCTGTGTCACCCAAACTACCACTTGTGTCACCCAGACTTCCTGTGTCATCTAGACTACCTGTGTCCCCTAGACCACCTGTGTCACCCAGACTACCTGTGTCACCCAGACTACCTGTGTCACCCAGACTACCTGTGTCACCCAGACTACCTGTGTCACCCAGACTACCTTTGTCACCCAGACTACCTGTGTCACCCAGAATACCAACTGTGTCACCTAGACTACCTGAGTCACCTAGGCTACCACCTGTATCACCTAGACTACCTGTGTCACCTAATCTACCATGTGTGTCACCTAGACTACCTGTGTCACCCAGACTACCACCTGTGTCACCCAGACTACCACTTGTGTCACCCAGACTTCCTGTGTCATCTAGACTACCTGTGTCCCCTAGACCACCTGTGTCACCCAGACTACCTGTGTCACCCAGACTACCTGTGTCACCCAGACTACCTGTGTCACCCAGACTACCTGTGTCATCCAGAATACCAACTGTGTCACCTAGACTACCTGTGTCCCCTTGACCACCTGTGTTACCCAGACTACCACCTGTGTCACCTAGACTACCACCTGTGTCACCTAGACTACCACATGTGTCACACAGACTACCACCTGCGTTGCCTAGACTATCCATGTCACCTAGATTACCTGTGTCACCCAGACTACCACCTGTGTCACCTAGACTACATGTGTCACCCAGACTACCTGTGTCCCTTTGACCACCTGTGTTACCCAGACTCCCACCTGTCACCTAGACTACCACCTGTGTCACCTAGACTACCACCTGTGTCACCAAGACTACCACCTGCGTCACCTAGACTATCCATGTCACCCAGACTACCTGTGTCACCCAGACTACCACCTGTGTCACCCAGACTACCACCTGTATCACCTAGACTATCCATGTCACCCAATCTATCTGTGTCACCCAGTCCACCTGTGTCACCTCGACTACCACCTGTGTCACCCAGACTATTCATGTCACCCAAACTATCTGTGTCACCCAGTCCACCTGTGTCACCTCCACTACCACCTGTGTCACCTAGACTACCACCTGTGTCACCCAGACCACCTGTGTCACCTAGACTACCACCTGTATCACCTAGACCACCTGTGTCACCTAGACCACCTGTGTCACCCAGACTATCAAAGCATTTACAAAATGGTCTACTACAATATCCTTTAACTTACAACATACACATCATACATGTATACACAGAGTATACATGGTGTAAACAGCGTATACACTCATACTGAAGCGTATATATACACCACAATTTGTTTACATTAATATTCCAACACCGTTTGACGGACCTTATAACCCGGATCTTGTTTATTTACGTCTTTCTGGCTCTTCTTTTGTTTTACTTCAATATTTCAACCCTCGCGTGATTGTGAAATGGAAATAGTGGGTTTTTCATTGATGGTTTTTCGAAACGAGGTCATTATAAGGGGGGTAGTTAAGGTTTTAGTGGTAAAAGTCAGCTTGGGCGGATTCGGACGCAGTGGCGGGAACGACGCTGATTGGCTGGCGAGGCGCCCGTGACGTCACTTTCCCGGGAAATATTTTACGCGGGAAACGACGTCGTCTGCATCTCGCCAGTGTGAATGATAACTGCGCACTGCGCACCCGCTTAAGGAGCCCATGCGCGCCGCGCATACACACGGTGACATGTGCCCAATAGCGCTAAAAAAACACGGGTAACGATGCCATGATACCCAGTAACCCCCCCCCCTGAGATAAGAGAGACGTACGTTCTACAGGTGGGGTTGACCTTGGGGTGGTTGCCATGACAACGGTACTTATGAATGTGTTCACATAAGGAGATGTTGGTTGCGTTATTATGACGCAACTTCTTGTTTTTTGCAGTGGTTTTATTTCTTGCCACTGATTGTGTTTTGTTTTATATTGTTTTGGTTTTTATGGTAAATGATAATTTATCACACACACACACAAGAGATTAATGCAAAAGCTAGAGGATCAGACACACGTAACAGGAAAGGCACTGCAATGGATCAGAGAATATCTGACAGGGAGGCAACAACGAGTCATGGTACGTGACGAGGTGTCAGAGTGGGCACCTGTGACGAGTGGAGTTCCACAAGGGTCAGTCCTAGGACCTGTACTGTTTTTGGTATATGTGACTGACATAACGGAAGGGATAGACTCAGAAGTGTCCCTGTTTGCAGATGATGTGAAGTTAATGAGAAGAATTAAATCAGTCGAGGATCAGGCAGGACTACAAAGAGACCTGGACAGGCTACAAGCCTGGTCCAGTAACTGGCTCCTTGAATTTAACCCTGCCAAATGTAAAGTCATGAAGATCGGGGAAGGGCAAAGAAGACCGCAGACAGAGTATAGTCTAGGTGGCCAAAGACTGCAAACCTCACTCAAGGAAAAAGATCTTGGGGTGAGTATAATACCGAGCACATCTCCTGCGGCACACATCAATCAGATAACTGCTGCAACATACGGGCGGCTGGCAAACCTAAGAATAGCGTTCCAATACCTCACTAAGGAATCATTCAAGACTCTGTACACCATATACGTCAGGCCCATACTGGAGTATGCAGCACCAGTTTGGAACCCACACCTGGTCAAGCACGTCAAGAAATTAGAGAAAGTGCAAAGGTTTGCAACAAGACTAGTCCCAGAGCTAAGGGAAATGTTCTACGAAGAAAGGTTAAGGGAAATCGGCCTGACGACACTAGAGGACAAGAGGGTTAGGGGAGACATGATAACGACATATAAAATACTGCGGGGAATAGATAAGGTGGACAGAGACAAGATGTTCCAGAGAGGGGACACAGAAACAAGGGGTCACAATTGGAAGTTGAAGACTCCTATGAGTCAAAGGGATGTTAGGAAGTATTTCTTCAGTCATAGAGTTGTCAGGAAGTGGAATAGCCAGGAAAGCGACGTAGTGGAGGCAGGAACCATACATAGTTTTAAGACGAGGTTAGATAAAGCTCATGGAGCAGGGAGAGAGAGGACCTAGTAGCAGAGGCGGGGCCAGGAACTATGATTCGACCCCTGCAACCACAAATAGGTGAGTACACACACACACACAGACTTTATACACCATGTACGTCAGGCCCATACTGGAGTATGCAGCACCAGTTTGGAACCCACACCTGGTCAAGCACGTCAAGAAATTAGAGAAAGTGCAAAGGTTTGCAACAAGACTAGTCCCAGAGCTAAGGGAAATGTCCTACGAAGAAAGGTTAAGGGAAATCGGCCTGACGACACTGGAGGACTGGAGGGTTAGGGGAGACATGATAACGACGTACAAAATACTGCGAGGAATAGATAAAGTGGACAGAGACAGGATGTTCCAGAGAGGGGACACAGTAACAAGGGGTCACAATTGGAAGTTGAAGACTCAGATGAGTCAAAGGGATGTTAGGAAGTATTTCTTCAGTCACAGAGTTGTCAGGAAGGGGAACAGTCTGGAGAGTGATGTAGTGGAGGCAGGATTGATACATAGCTTTTAGAAAAGGTATGATGAAGCTCATGGAGAAGGGAGAGTGAACTAGTAGCGAACAGTGAAGAAGCGGGACCAGGAGCTATGGATCAACCCCTGCAACCAAAAATAGGTGAGTGCACTCACTCTCCCCCACTTAATTCCAGCAAATACAACGTCAGGAAAAATAAGGATAAAGAAGACTGGAAACGGAGTACAGCCTCGAGATAAAAAGAAACCTCAAACCTCACAAGACCTGCGAGTGAACACAAGTGTTGGACACAAGTGTTGGACACAAGTGTTAGACACAAGTGTTGGACACAAGTGTTGGACACAAGTGTTGGACACAAGTGTTGGACACAAGTGTTGGACACAAGTGTTGGACACAAGTGTTGGACACAAGTGTTGGACACAAGTGTTGGACACATTACTGGACACAGTGACCGAGGTTCACATCACTGCAGCAATGGACTCTTGGTAAAGCGTACAATCCTCTTAACGAAGAATAATTAATTTGCGTATATACATCACACGTCAGGTCGCTCCTCGAGTACGCAGCACCAACATGGAACCCACACCTTGTAGATCACTTTACTAAGCGACAGGTTGGTAAGTAAGACACCTGTGCAACAGTTAGCTACCTTTATTCAGAAACGTTTCGCCTAGACAGTAGGCTTCTTCAGTCGAGTACACAGGAGGCGGCAAAAGCAATAGTTTTGAGGTGGTCAGTCCCCCAGCCTGGAGAAGAGTTTAGTTCCATAGTCTGGAACAATGTAAAGCACCATTGTCTGGAACAATGTGAAGCACCATAGTCTGGAACAATGTGGAGCACCATAGTCTGGAACAATATGAAGCACCATAGTCTAGAACAATGTGGAGCACTATAGTCTGGAACAATATGAAGCACCATTGTCTGGAACAATGTGAAGCACCATAGTCTGGAACAATATGAAGCACCATAGTCTGGAACAATATAAAGCACCATTGTCTGGAACAATGTGAAGCACCATAGTCTGGAACAATATGAAGCACCATAGTCTGGAACAATGTGAAGCACCATAGTCTGGAACAATATGAAGCACCATAGTCTGGAACAATGTGAAGCACCATAGTCTGGAACAATATGAAGCACCATTGTCTGGAACAATGTGAAGCACCATAGTCTGGAACAATATGAAGCACCATAGTCTGGAACAATGTGAAGCACCATAGTCTGGAACAATATGAAGCACCATAGTCTGGAACAATGTGAAGCACCATAGTCTGGAACAATATGAAGCACCATAATCTGGAACAATGTGAAGCACCATAGTCTGGAACAATGTGGAGCACCATAGTCTGGAACAATGTGAAGTACCATAGTCTGGAACATTGTGGAGCACCATAGTCTGGAACAATGTGGAGCACCATAGTCTGGAACATTGTGGAGCACCATAGTCTGGAACAACGTGAAGCATCATAGTCTGGAACAATATGAAGCACCATAGTCTGGAACATTGTAGAGCACCATAGTCTGGAACAATATGAAGCACCATAGTCTGGAACAATGTAAAGCACCATAGTCTGGAACAATGTGGAGCACCATAGTTTGGAACAATGTGAAGCACCATAGTCTGGAACAATGTGAAGCACCATAGTCAGGAACAATGTGGAGCACCATAGTCTGGAACAATGTGAAGCACCATAGTCTGGAACAATGTGAAGCACCATAGTCTGGAACAATGTAAAGCACCATAGTCTGGAACAATATGAAGCACCATAGTCTGGAACAATGTAAAGCACCATAGTCTGGAACAATATGAAGCACCATTGTCTGGAACAATGTGAAGCACCATAGTCTGGAACAATGTGGAGCACCATAGTCTGGAACATTGTGGAGCACCATAGTCTGGAACAATGTGGAGCACCATAGTCTGGAACATTGTGGAGCACCATAGTCTGGAACAATGTGGAGCACCATAGTCTGGAACAATGTGGACCACCATAGTCTGGAACAATATGAAGCACCATAGTCTGGAACATTGTGGAGCATCATAGTCTGGAACAATATGAAGCACCATAGTCTGGAACAATGTGAAGCACCATAGTCTGGAACAATGTGGAGCACCATAGTCTGGAACAATGTGGAGCACCATAGTCTGGAACAATGTGAAGCACCATAGTCTGGAACATTGTGGAGCACCATAGTCTGGAACAATGTGGAGCACCATAGTCTGGAACAATGTGAAGCACCATAGTCTGGAACAATGTGGAGCACCATAGTTTGGAACAATGTGAAGCACCATAGTCTGGAACAATGTGGAGCACCATAGTCTGGAACAATGTGAAGCACCATAGTCTGGAACAATGTGAAGCACCATAGTCTGGAACAATGTAAAGCACCATAGTCTGGAACAATATGAAGCACCATAGTCTGGAACAATGTAAAGCACCATAGTCTGGTACATTGTGGAGCACCATAGTCTGGAACAATGTGGAGCACCATAGTCTGAAACAATGTGGAGCACTATAGTCTGGAACAACGTGAAGCACCATAGTCTGGAACAACGTGAAGCACCATAGTCTGGAACAACGTGAAGCACCATAGTCTGGAACAACGTGAAGCACCATAGTCTGGAACAACGTGAAGCACCATAGTCTGGAACAACGTGAAGCACCATAGTCTGGAACAACGTGAAGCACCATAGTCTGGAACAACGTGAAGCACCATAGTCTGGAACAACGTGAAGCTACAGTAAGGCTCCAGACTGAGGGACTGATTACCTCAAACTCCTCATCTCCCACGTTTCTCTGCATTGGACTGAAGAAGCCAACTGTCTGGGCGAAACGTTTCCAGAACAAACACACCCAAGTGTTGTACAAGTATCTTATCAACACGACAGCTCAATAGGGGGCCAGGGGAGATATGATAATGACATACAAAATACTTTAAAAATCTTCAGAAAGAGCATTTTATTTTTTCTATGGTGAAAATTGACACCTCATCACTCCACTAACAAACCAAACTTTAGTCTGAGTTGGATGCACCAGTGTGGGGAAGTTTGAAATCGATAGATTGAGGCATTCTCGAGATTCTTTTTTTTAGGCAATCTGGTGAAGTGTGACCCGCTAACCCGCTTCGGGTAAACGGGTTTACGGGTTCATGAAAAAGATTTACTGGCCCACTTCAGGTACGCCGGTTCACTGGCCCACTTCAGGTACACCGGTTCACTTGCCCACTTCAGCTACACCGGTTCACTGGCCCACTTCAGGTACACCGGTTCACTGGCCCACTTCAGGTACACCGGTTCACTGGCCCACTTCAGGTACGCCGGTTCACTGGCCCACTTCAGCTACACCGGATCACTGGCCCACTTCAGCTACATCGGTTCACTGGCCCACTTCAGGTACACCGGTTCACTGGCCCACTTCAGGTACACCGGTTCACTGGCCCACTTCAGGTATAACGGTTCACTGGACCACTTCAGGTATGCCGGTTCACTGGACCACTTCAGGTACACCGGTTCACTGGACCACTTCAGGTACGCCGGTTCACTGGACCACTTCAGGTACACCGGTTCACTGGACCACTTCAGGTACGCCGGTTCACTGGCCCACTTCAGGTACACCGGTTCACTGGCCCACTTCAGCTACACCGGTTCACTGGCCCACTTCAGGTACACCGGTTCACTGGCCCACTTCAGGTACGCCGGTTCACTGGCCCACTTCAGGTACACCGGTTCACTGGCCCACTTCAGGTACTCCGGTTCACTGGCCCACTTCAGGTACACCGGTTCACTGGCCCACTTCAGGTACGCCGGTTCACTGGCCCACTTCAGCTACACCGGTTCACTGGCCCACTTCAGGTACACCAGTTCACTGGCCCACTTCAGGTACACCGGTTCACTGGCCCACTTCAGGTACAACGGTTCACTGGACCACTTCAGGTACGCCGGTTCACTGGACCATTTCAGGTACACCGATTCACAGGACCACTTCAGGTACGCCGGTTCACTGGCCCACTTCATGTACACCGGTTCCCTGGACCACTTCAGGTACGCCGGTTCACTGACCCACTTCAGGTACACCGGTTCACTGGCCCACTTCAGCTACACCGGTTCACTGGCCCACTTCAGGTACGCCGGTTCACTGGCCCACTTCAGGTACGCCGGTTCACTGGCCCACTTCAGGTACGCCGGTTCACTGGACCACTTCAGGTACGCCGGTTCACTGGCCCACTTCAGGTACACCGGTTCGCTTACCACACACAGCTGATATTTGAGACGAAATGTCAGCTGAGTCAGCCCAGGGTCGTTCCTGGTGAGGTCTGAGGTGAGTCAGCCCAGGGTCGTTCCTGGTGAGGTCTGAGGTGAGTCAGCCCAGGGTCGTTCCTGGTGAGGTCTGAGGTGAGTCAGCCCAGGGTCGTTCCTGTGAGGTCTGAGGTGAGTCAGCCCAGGGTCGTTCCTGGTGAGGTCTGAGGTGAGTCAGCCAAGGGTCGTTCCTGGTGAGGTCTGAGGTGAGTCAGCCCAGGGTCGTTCCTGTGAGGTCTGAGATGTGTTCCGACCTAGCTCTGTCTGCTGGGGGCCGGCTACAGCTCCTGGACCCGTCTTTAACTAGCTTCTTCATTCCTAGATTGAATCTTAGCTTCTTTATGCCTAGCTTCTTGATTCCTAGCTTCTTGATGCCTAGCTTCTTGATTCTTAGCTTCTTGATGCCTTGCTTCTTGATTCCTAGCTTCTTGATTCCTAGCTTCTTGATGTCTAGCTTCTTGACTCCTAACTTCATGATGCCTAGCTTCTTGATGCCTAGCTTCTTGATGCCTAGCTTCTTGATGCCTTGCTTCTTGATTCCTAGCTTATTGATGCCTAGCTTCTTGATGCCTAGCTTTTTGATTCTTAACTTCTTGATTCGTAGCTTCCTGACTCCAAGCTTCTTGATTCCTAGCTTCTTGATTCCTAGCTTTTTGATGCCTACCTTCTTGATTCTTAGCTTCTTGATTTCTAGCTTCTTGATTCCTAGCTTTTTGATTCCTGGCTTCTTGATGCCTAGCTTCTTGATTCTTAGCTTCTAGATGCCTAGTTTATTGATTCTTAACTTCTTGATTCTTAGCTTCTTGATGCCTAGCTTCTTGATTGGTAGCTTCTTGATGCCTAGCTTCTTGATTGCTAGCTTCTTGATGCTTAGCTTCTTGATTCTAACTTCTTGATTCCTAGCTTCTTGATACTTAGCTTCTTGATTTCTAGTTTCTTGACGACTAGCTTCTTGATTTCTAGCTTCTTGATTCCTAGCTTCTTGATTCCTAGCTTCTTGATTCCAAGCATCTTCATTCTTAGCTTCTTGATTAACGTCTTTTTGCTTCCTAGCTTCTTGATTCCTACCTTCTTGATTCTTAGCTTCTTGATTCTTAGCTTCTAGATTCATAGCTTCTTGATTCCTAGCTTCTTGATTCCTATATTTTTATTCTTAACTTCTTGATTCCTAGCTTCTTGATTCCTATCTTCTTTATGTCTAGCTTCTTAATTCCTAGCTTCTTGTTTCCTAGCTTCTTGATTCCTAGCTTCTTTATGTCTAGCTTCTTGATTCCTAGCTTCTTGATTCGTAGAGTCTTGATTCTTAACTTCTTGATTCCTAGCTTCTTGATTCCTAGCTTTTTTATGTCTAGCTTCTTGATTCGTAGCTTCTAGATTCCTAGTTTCTTGATTTTTACCTTCTTGATGACTAGCTTCTTCATTCCTAGCTTCTTGATTCCTAGGTTCTTGATTCCTAGATTCTTGATTCTTAACTTCTTGATTCCTAGATTCTTGATTCCTAGCTTCTACATTCCTAGATTCTTGATTCTTAACTTCTTGATTCCTAGCTTCTTGATGTCTAGCTTCTAGATTCCTAGTTTCTTGATTCCTAGCTTCTTTATGCATAGCTTCTTGATTCATAACTTCTTGATTCCTAGTTTCTTGGTTAATAGTTTCTTGATGTCCTGCTTCTTGACTCCTAGCTTCTTGATGCCTAGTTTCTTGATACCTAGCTTCTTGATGCCTAGCTTCTTGATTTCTAGCTTCTTGATTACTACCTTCTTGATGCCTAGCTTCTTTATGTATAGCTTCTTGATGCCTAGCTTCTTGATTAACAGCTTTTTGATTCCTAGCTTCTTGATTCCTATCTTCTTAATTCCTAGCTTTTTTATTCCTATCTTCTTGATACCTAGCTTCTTGATTCCAAGCGTCTTGATGCCTAGCTTCTTGATTCCTAGCTTCATAATTCCAAGCTTCTTGATGTCTAGCTTCTTGATTCTTAGCTTCTTGATTCTTAGCTTCTTGATGCCTAGCTGCTTGATTCCTAGATTATTGATTCTCAACTTCTTGATTCCTAGCTTCTTGATTCCTCGCTTCTTGATTCCTAGTTTATTGATTCTTAGCTTCTTGATTCCTAGCTTTTTTATTCCTAGCTTCTTTATGCCTAACTTCTTGATGCCTAGCTTCTTGATGCCTTGCTTCTTGACTCCTAGCTTCTTGTTGCCTAGCTTCTTGATTCTTAACTTCTTGATTCCTTGTTTCTTGATTCCTAGCTTCTTTATGCAAAGCTTATTGATGCCTAGCTTCTTGATTCCTAGTTTCTTGATGCCTAGCTTCTTGATGCCTAATTTCTTGATGCCTAGCTTCTTGATGCCTAGCTTCTTGATGCCTAGATACTTGATTCTTAACTTCTTGATTCCTAGCTTCTTGATTCCTAGCTTCTTGATGCCTAGCTTCTTGATTCCTAGCTTCTTGATGTCTAGCTTCTTGATTCCTAGTTTCTTGATTCCTAGCTTCTTGAATCCTAGCTTCTTGATTCCTACCTTCTTGATGCCTAGCTTCATGATTCTTAACTTCTTGATTTCTATCTTCTTGATTCCTAGCTTCTTGATTTCTGGCTTCTTGATGCCTAGCTTCTTGATTCTTAGCTTTTGATGCCTAGTTTCTTGATTCTTAACTTCTTGATTCTTAGCTTCTTGATGCCTAGCATCTTGATTACTAGCTTCCTGATGCTTAGATTCTTAATTCTTAAATTCTTGATTCCTGGCTTCTTGACGACTAGCTTTTTGATTTCTAGCTTCTTGATTCCTAGCTTCTTGATTCCTAGCATCTTGATTCCTAGAATCTTGATTCTTAGCTTTTTGATTAAGAGCTTTTTGATTCCTAGCTTCTTGATTCCTAGCTTCTTGATTCCTAGCTTCTTGATTCCTAGATTCTTAACTTCTTGATTCCTAACTTCTTTATGCCTAGCTTCTTGATTCCTAGCTTCTTAATTCCTAGCTTCTTGATTCCTAGATTCTTGATTCTTAACTTTTTGATTCCTAGCTTCTTGATGCCTAGCTTCTTGATGTCTAGCTTCTTGATGCCTAGCTTCTTGATGCCTAGCTTCTTGATTCCTAACTTTTCGATGCCTAGCTTCTTGATTCCTAGCTTCTTGATGCCTAGCTTCTTGATGCCTAGCTTCCTGATTCCTAGCTTCTTGATTCCTAGCTTCTTGATACCTAGCTTCTTGATACCTAGCTTCTTGATACCTAGCTTCTTGATTCCTAGCTTCTTGATGCCTAGCTTCTTGATGCCTAGCTTCCTGATTCCTAGCTTCTTGATGCCTAGCTTCTTGATGCCTAGCTTCTTGATGCCTAGCTTCTTGATGCCTAGCTTCCTGATTCTTAGCTTCTTGATTAACAGCTTTTTGATTCCTAGCTTCTTGATTCCTAGCTTCTTTATTCCTTTCTTCTTGATTCCTATCTTCTTTATTCCTTTCTTCTTGATTCCTAGTTTCATTATTCTTAGCTTCGTGATGCCTAGCTTCTTGATTCCTAGCTTCTTTATGCATAGCTCCTTGATTCCTAGCTATTGATACCTAGCTTCTTGATGCCTTGCTTCTTGATTCCTATCTTCATGATGCCTAGCTTCTTGATTCTTAACTTCTTCATTCCTATCTTCATGATGCCTAGCTTCTTGATTCTTAACTTCTTGATTCCTACCTTCTTGATTCCTAGCTTCTTGCTGCCTAGCTTCTTGATTCCTAGCTTCTTGATTCCTAGCTTCTTGCTGCCTAGCTTCTTGATTCCTAGCTTCTTGATTCCTAGCTTCTTGATGTCTTACTTCTAGATTCCTAGTTTCTTTATTCTTAGCTTCGTGATGAATAGCTTCTTGATTCCTAGCTTCTTGATGCCTAGCTTCTTTATTCTTAACTTCTTGATTATTAGCTTCTTGATTCCTAGCTTCTTGATGCCTAGCTTCTTGATTCTTAACTTCTTGATTATTACCTTCTTGATTCCTAGCTTCTTGATGCTTAGCTTCTTGATTCCTAGCTTCTTGATGTCTTACTTCTAGATTCCTAGTTTCTTTATTCTTAGCTTCGTGATGAATAGCTTCTTGATTCCTAGCTTCTTGATGCCTAGCTTCTTTATTCTTAACTTCTTGATTATTAGCTTCTTGATTCCTAGCTTCTTGATGCCTAGCTTCTTGATTCTTAACTTCTTGATTATTAGCTTCTTGATTCCTAGCTTCTTGATGCTTAGCTTCTTGATTCCTAGCTTCTTGATTCCTAGCTTTTTGATGCCTAGCTTCTTGATTCCTAGCTTCTTGATGTCTACCTTCTTTATGCCTAGCTCCTTGATGCACAGCTTCTTGATTCCTAGCTTCTTGATTCCTAGCTTCTTGATTCCTAGCTTTTTTATTCTTAGCTTCTTATGCCTAGCTTCTTTATTCCTAGCTTTTTGATGCCTAGCCTCATGATGCCTAGCTTCTTGATTCTTTCCTTCTTGATTCCAAGCTTCTTGATGCCTTGCTTCTTGATTCCTAGCTTCTAGAATCCTAGTTTCTTGATTCTTAGCTTCTTGATGACTAGCTTCTTGATTCCTAGCTTCTTGTTTCCTAGCTTCTTTATGCCTAGCTTCTTGATGCTTAGCTTCTTGATTCCTAGCTTCTTGATTCCTAGCTTTTTGATGCCTAGTGTCTTGATGCCTAGCTTCTTGATGCTTAACTTCTTGATTACTAGCTTTTTGATGCCTATTGTCTTGATTCCTAGCTTCTTGATTCCTAGGTTCTTGATGCCTAGCTTCATGATTCCTAGCTTATTGATTCCTAGCTTCTTGATTCCAAGCTTCTTTATGCCTAGCTTCTTGATGACTAGCTTCTTGATGACTAGCTTCTTTATTCCAAGCTTCTTGATGCCTAACTTCTTGATTCCTAGCTTCTTAATTCCTAGCATCTTGATTCCTACCTTCTTGATGCCTAGCTTTTTTATTCTTAGCTTCTTGATTATTAGCTTCTTGATGCCTAGTGTCTTGATGCCTTGCTTCTTGATGCCTAGCTTCTTGATTCCTAGCTTCTTGATGCCTACTGTCTTGATTCCTAGCTTCTTGATTCCTAGCTTCTTGATTCAAAGCTTTTTTATGCATAGCTTCTTGATGACTAGCTTATTGATGACTAGCTTCTTGATGACTAGCTTCTTGATTCCTAGCTTCTTGGTGCCTAACTTCTTGATTCCTAGCGTCTTGGTTCCTAGCTTCTTGATGCCTAGCTTTTTTATTCTTAGCTTCTTGATGCCTATCTTTTTTATTCCTAGCCTGATAGCTGATTCACCTAACTACAATCACCAGTACTACCTGTAACTACAATCACCAGTACTACCTGTAACTACAATCACCAGTACTACCTGTAACTACAATCACTAGTACTACCTGTAGCTACAATCACTAGTACTACCTGTAGCTACAATCACCAGTAGTACCTGTAGCTACAATCACTAGTACTACCTGTAGCTACAATCACTAGTACTACCTGTAGCTACAATCACCAGTACTACCTGTAGCTACAATCACTAGTACTACCTGTAGCTATAATCACCAGTACTACCTGTAGCTATAATCACCAGTACTATCTGTAGCTACAATCACCAGTACTACCTGTAGCTACAATCACCAGTACTACCTGTAGCTACAATCACCAGTAATACCTGTAGCTATAATCACCAGTACTACCTGTAGCTATAATCACCAGTACTACCTGTAGCTATAATCACAAGTACTATCTGTAGCTATAATCACCAGTACTACCTGTAGCTACAATCACCAGTACTACCTGTAGCTATAATCACCAGTACTATCTGTAGCTACAATCACCAGTACTACCTGTAGCTACAATCACCAGTACTACCTGTAGCTACAATCACTAGTACTACCTGTAGCTATAATCACCAGTACTACCTTTAGCTATAATCACCTGTACTACCTGTAGCTACAATCACCAGTACTAGCTTTAGCTACAATCACCAGTACTACCTGTAGCTACAATCGCTAGTATTACCTGTAACTACAATCAATAGTACTACCTGTAGCTACAATCACCAGTACTACCTGTAGCTATAATCACCAGTACTACCTGTAGCTACAATCACAAGTACTACCTGTAGCTACAATCACCAGTACTACCTGTAGCTACAATCACCAGTACTACCTGTAGCTACAATCACCAGTACTACCTGTAGCTATAATCACCAGTACTACATGTAGCTACAATCACCAGTACTACCTGTAGCTACAATCACCAGTACTACCTGTAGCTAAAATCACCAGTACTACCTGTAGCTACAATCACTAGTACTATATGTTGCTACAATCACTAGTACTACCTGTAGCTACAATCACCAGTACTACCTGTTGCTACAATCACTAGTACTACTTGTAACTACAATCACTAGTACTACCTGTAGCTACAATCACCAGTACTACCTGTTGCTACAATCACCAGTACTACCTGTAGCTACAATCACTAGTACTACCTGTAGCTACAATCACCAGTACTACCTGTAGCTACAATCACTAGTACTACTTGTAACTACAATCACTAGTACTACCTGTAGCTACAATCACTAGTACTACCTGTTGCTACAATCACTAGTACTACCTGTAACTACAATCACTAGTAGTACCTGTAGCTACAATCACGCTACACCTGTGCTACAATCACAGATTGAAACGTACCTGTAGCTACAATCACGTACTACCTGTGCTACAATCACTAATACTACCTGTAGCTACAATCACGTACTACCTGTAGCTACAATCACCATACTACCTGTAGCTACAATCACCAGTACTACCTGTAGCTACAATCACTAGTACTACCTTAGCTACAATATCAAACATCAGTACTACCTGTGCTACAATCACTAGTACTACCTTAGCTACATCACCTAGCACTACCTGTAGCTACAATCACTAGTACTACCTGTGCTACAATCACCAGTACTACCTGTGCTAAATCACTAGTACTACTGTCTACAATCACTATTACCTGTAGCTACAATCACCATACTACCTGTGCTACAATCACCAGTACTACCTGTTGCTACAATCACTAGTACTACCTTGCTAACTCAATCACTAATACTACCTGTAGCTACAATCACTATACTACTTGTCTACAATCACAGTACTACCTGTACTACAATCACCAGTACATTTGCACAATCACAGTACACCTGTAACAATCACAGTACACCTTTGCTACAATCACTAGTACTACTTGTAACTACAATCACAGTACTACCTGTCTACAATCACCAGTACTACCTGTTGCTACAATCACCAGTACTACCTGTAGCACAATCACTAGTACTACCTGTTGCTACAATCACTAGTAATACCTGTAGCTATAGTCACTAGTACCACCTGTTGTTACAATCACTAGTACAACCTGTAACTACAATCACTAGTAGTACCTTTAGCTACAATCACTGGTACTTCCTTTTGCTACAATCACTAGTAGTACCTTTAGCTACAATCACTGGTACTTCCTTTTGCTACAATCACTAATACTTCCTGTAACTACAATCACTAGTACTACCTGTAGCTACAATCACCAGTACTACCTGTAGCTACACTCACCAGTAATACCTGTAGCTACAATCACCAGTACTACCTGTAGCTACAATCACCAGTACTACCTGTAGCTACAATCACTAGCACTACCTGTAGCTACAATCACTAGTACTACCTTGCCATCTAGACTACCCAGCAATCACCAGTACTACCTGTAGCTACAATCACTAGTACTACCTGTAGCTACAATCACTACACCTGTAGCTCATAGTACGAGCTACAATCACTAGTACTACCTGTAGCTACAATCACTAGTACTACCTGTAGCTACAATCACTAGTACTACCTGTAACTACAATCACTAGTACTACCTGTAGCTACAATCACTAGTACTACCTGTAGCTACAATCACTAGTACTATATGTAACTACAATCACTAGTACTACCTGTAACTACAATCACTAGTACTACCTGTGCTACAATCACTAGTACTACCTGTTGCTACAATCACTAGTACTACCTGTAGCTACAATCACAGTACTACCTGTAGCTACAATCACCAGTACTACCTGTGCTACAATCACTAGTACTACCTGTAGCTACAATCACTAGTACTACCTGTTGCTACAATCACTAGTACTACCTGTAGCTACAATCACTAGTACTACCTGTAGCTACAATCACTAGTACTACTTGTTGCTACAATCACTAGTACTACCTGTAGCTACAATCACCAGTACTACCTGTTGCTACAATCACCAGTACTACCTGTAGCTACAATCACTAGTACTACCTGTTGCTAGAATCACTCGTACTACCTGTAGCTACAATCACCAGTACTTCCTGTAACTACAATCACAGGATAAAAGTTAAGAACATATATACATTAACGACATAGTTTTGAGAAAAATAACGTGATGAATGTAAGGAGTGAAGAGCAGAAGCAGACACAGCCATGATAGCTCTCACAGAGACAACACTCTCCGGGCGGATACGCAAGTTTCCCAGCTGGATATCAAATTATAAAGGATAGAAAAGACGCGGAGGACAGGAGCTTAGAAAAGAGAAGACACATGTAGTAGATGGTCTTTGAAGTGATGCTGAAGGTGATGATAGCAGTGTACAACCCTCTAGAAGCAGTATTGATATTAGCAGCAGCTGCTGCAGTAGCAACAGCAGCTGCAGTAGCCACATCAGCAGCTGCAGTAGCAACAGCAGCTGCAGTAGCAACAGCAGCTGCAGTAGCCACATCAGCAGCTGCAGTAGCAACAGCAGCTGCAGTAGCAACAGCTGCTGCAGTAGCCACATCAGCAGCTGCAGTAGCAACAGCAGCTGCAGTAGCAACAGCAGCTGCAGTAGCCACATCAGCAGCTGCAGTAGCAAAAGCAGCTGCAGTAGCAACAGCTGCTGCAGTAGCCACATCAGCAGCTGCAGTAGCAACAGCAGCTGCAGTAGCCACATCAGCAGCTGCAGTAACAACAGCAGCTGCAGTAGCAACAGCTGCTGCAGTAGCCACATCAGCAGCTGCAGTAGCAACAGCAGCTGCAGTAGCCACATCAGCAGCTGCAGTAACAACAGCAGCTGCAGTAGCAACAGCAGCTGCAGTAGCCACAACAGCAACAGTAACAACAGCAGCAGTAACAGCAGCAACAGCAGCAGTAACAACAGCAGTAACAACAACAGCAGTAACAACAGCAGCAACAACAGCAGTAATAACAGCAGCAACAGCAGCAGTAACAACAGCAGTAACAACAACAGCAGTAACAACAACAGCAGTAATAACAGCAGCAACAGCAGCAGTAACAGCAGCAACAGCAGCAGTAACAACAGCAGTAACAACAACAGCAGTAACAACAACAGCAGTAACAACAGCAGCAACAGCAGCAGTAATAACAGCAGAAACAGCAGCAGTAACAGCAGCAGTAACAACAGCAGCAGCAGCAGCAGCAGCAGTTCGAGGGATGGTAGATGGGGAGTGGTTAATGTTAGTTTTATTGGGGTTTATATGCCGGCGGCACCAATTTTGCGTGTGAAGGATAATTTTGTGAGGGAAGAGTTAATTTATGCTTTCAGGGGTTTGCCTCAAGTAGCTATCATAGGGGGAGATTGGAATTGTATTATTAGACTCAAGGATGTGGAACCGAGGGGTTCGGGGCAAGTTGTGAGGATCTTGAGGGAGATTTTGTGTGCAGTGGGGGTGGTGGACGTAGTGGGAGGTGGGAATAACCTGGTAGAGTATACGTTTAGTAGGGGACAGTATGCAGCCCGTTTAGATAGGATATATGTGTCAAAAGTAGTGGCGGTGGAGAAAGTGGAATGCATAGATGTTGGTTTTCGGACCATAAAGGTGTTTTGGCACAATTAGGGTGGAGGGGCAGTGCAGGTGTTTCAAAGTTATTGGAAGCTCAATGTAGGGATGTTGAAGAGGCTAGCGTGGCAGGTGGATTTTGAGGGGTGGTGGAAGGTTTTGTGGGGGGTCGGGGTATTGTTGGGGTGGCTAAGTGGTGGAATGAATGTGGGAAACTTGCCATTAAGGATTTTTTTGAAAAGGTGGGTAGGGAAGATGCGCGATATAGATTTGGGTATCAACGGTATTTAGAGGGGTTATTGAGGGATGCTGGAGGTGGAGGGGGGGTAGGGAGTGGAGAGAGTTTGGAGGTATTAAGGTAGCTTTAAGGGATATTCAGAATGATCGGTTTCAAGCGTTAAGAGTCAGGAGTGGCATGGATGAAGTGTTGTGGGGTGATAAGGCATCGGCGGTGGTTCTGAGGCAATTTCGTAGGAGGAGAGAAGGTATGACAATAGGGTCGTTGGAAGTTGAGGACAATTTGGGGGGGTATAAGAAGGGTAGGGTTTTAAGTACGACTGTAGCGATGAGTGGGTATGCGGAATTGTGGTATGAGAAAAAATTTATGAGGGAGGAGGGGGATGCTTGTATAGGGGAGGAAGTGTTAAGTAGCATAGAGGAGAGAGTGAGTGGTGAGGAGATGAGGGAGTTAGGTGGGGTAATTACTGAGGAAGAGGTTTGGGTGGCGGTAAAAGGACTACGTATGGGGAAGACACCAGGGATTGATGGTTTGCCTGGTGAGGTGTATGTAATGTATTGGGATGTGTTGAGAGAGGTTTGGTAAAGGTTTTTAATGAAATGAGGGAGGGGAGGTGCTTGCAGAGTCTGTTAGAACCGGGGTGGTGGTGTTGGTCCCTAAACGTGAGGGACCTAAGGGACTTAAGGATTATAGAGTAATTGATTTGATGTGCACAGATTATAAAATTTTTGCAAAGATTTTGGCAAATAGGCTTAAGAGGGGTTTGAAGGGTTGGTTGCATGAGGGGCAATTTGGGATCCCAGGGAGGAGTATGAGAATGGGACATAGGAGGATTAAGGGTTTTATAGAAGATTGTGGTGAAGGAGGTGTGTTAGGTTTGGATTGGGCTATGGCTTATGATAGGGTGCATAGGGGAGCATTGTTGGAGATTATGAGGAGACAGGGTTTTGGTGAGGAAATAGTGGGTTGGGTTCGACTTATATATGCTGAGGCATTGCTTAAGGTACAAATTAATGGCAGGATTAGTTGGGCAGTAAGTATGGGTAGAGGTATTCGTCAGGGATGTCCTTTATCTCAGATCCTTTTGCGTTTTTGCAGGACCCTTTTTTCGGTTGGTTGAGAAAGGGGAGCAAGGGAGGGGAGGGTGGGGGGTGCAGGGCTGAAATAATAGGTTACGTAGATGATACCACGTTGTTGGTAACATCTAGTGAATGTTTACGATGGATCAGTGATTTGGTGGTGAGGTTTGGTAAGGTGACGGGCATGAGTGTTAATAGGAGTAAATCGGTTTTGTTAGAGGTAGGAAGTTGGATAGGGGGAGCGTTGGGGGTACGGGAGGGATGGTCTTGCGTAGGGAGTTGAAAGTTTGTGGTATAGTGTTTTGTGGTAATCTAGTAAGGGCAAGGGAGGTGAATTCTAGGGAGGTGGTAGATAAAGCTTTGGATAGGATGAAGGGTTGGGGGGTGAAGGAGGTCACTTTATTACAAAGAGTTGTTGTGGTGAATGTATTAGTATACAGTAAGTTATGGTTTAGGGCGGCAGTTTTACCTTTGTTGGAGGGGGATGTTCGTAGGTTGGAAAAGGGAGTTTATAATTTTGTGTGGGGAAGGGGTAGGCATTGGTTAAATAAGGAGGTGGTGGAAACTAGAGTTCAATGTGGGGTTTGGGTTTGGTTCCTCTAAGACTGAGGCTGCGCAGTGTTTTTTTGAAACAGGAATTTCGTTTTACTGGGGGACAGGGGGTAGGCGCATAGGTGGGGTGATGAGGGAGGCGAGGAAGTGGTGGGGAGGTAGAGAGTTGGTGGGATGTGAGGGGGTCCTTCGGTTCCTTATGGTGGTTCGGGATTCGGTAAAGGTGCGTGCGAGTAGGTTGGATAGGGTGGGTGTAGGGAAAGGGGTAGTGAGGGAGAGGAATCTTTCCCTTTGTATGACTGGAAGAGTATTTGGTGGTGGTTTAGGAAGGTTAAGGTTCGTCCAAGTGTTCGGGAGGTGGGTTTTAAGTTTTTGCATGGGATTTTGGTAGCAAAGAGTCAGCTTTTTATGATGGGTATGACAAATAATGGGGAGTGTGATAAATGTGGGGAGTGGGAGACGGCATTTCATGTGGTGTATTTTTGTAGGGACATGGGAAAGGTGAGGGATTGGGTAGGGGGGGTGTTGAATTTGATTAGTGGGAGGTGTGTCCGTGTTGCGTGCTTTAAGTTTAGATTTGGGTGATTACTCAAAAGTGTGCGAGGGCATTGACGTACATTGTTTTGGATTATATTTTCGTGTTTTGGAGTAGAGGGGTTTGGAGGTGAGGGTGGTGGTTAAAGCTTTGGCTGCCCTAATTTTTAGAACGAAATGTAGGAATAGGGAGATTTATGGGGGAGGTGGGAGAGTTTTTACGTCAGAGTATAGAGTTTTGACAGTGGAGGGGTTATTGAGGTTATATTAGTGTGGGTGGGGTGTTTGGTGATGTGTGGTAGGTGTAGGGAGGGGGGGTATAGCTGTAGTTCTTAGGGCTGGGAGGGTTTTGGTTTCCTTCTGTTTTGGCTGTGTTCCTGTGGACATGAATGTGTGTTTGGTGTTATGCAAGGAATCACGGTATGTTTTTATAAGGTTCTGTTTTAAGCCTTATGTGTTGAGATCTTGGTACGGTGTTTGAGGTAGTATAGGCCTCGGTTTGGTTTGGTTTACTTTACCCTGTGTGGTGAAGTGTTATGAGATGTTTGGTTTGTTGTATTGTCAAGTGTGAAAGGATGGAATGTGTGGGAAGTGGAAGTTTTTATGGATGGGTAAATATTTTGTAGCAATTAGAGTGAATGGTTTGTTGTATGTTGTTTGGAAGCCTTTATGTTTAGGGTTTAATGTACGGCTTCTATGTTGTGTATGACTGATAGTGATCAGTTGATCCTTTATTTTGTGAGAGCTTATGATGTTTTTTGGCTCGGGTTGGGTGTGGGGTATGTTGTCACATTTTGTTGTTGGTTAAAGCCAATTTTTTTTTTTGGGTGTAATAACCAGGTGTGGTGGATGTGTGGTACTCTTTAGGTTTATTGAGCAGATTTCATCTATTTTGTGGATTGGAGTTAAATTGTTTAGTTGCAAGTTGATAATAAGAATGTATAGCACTGTCATAAATAAATACACTTTTGGTGTCTGATGCTCGTTTTGATGTTTGCTATTGTTTAATGTTTGGATAATATATTATGTTTTATGATGTTATTTAAATTTGTTAAAGAAAAGTTACGTTTTGAATGAGTTCATATTTTACTATGTAAATTTGTTTGGTTTGTTATATTTGGTTCAAGGTATGTTAATAATGTATGTAAGTTTATGTTTAATAAAATATAAAAAAAAAAAATATAAAAAATTGTATCAAGCCTTGAAGGTGCCTGCCACAAACACTGTGTGTATCAGGTAGTGAAGGTACCTGCCACAAACATTGTGTGTATCAGGTAGTGATGGTACCCACCACAAACACTGTGTGTATCAGGTAGTGAAGGTGCCCACCACAAACACTGTGTGTATCAGGTAGTGATGGTACCCACCACAAACACTGTGTGTATCAGGTAGTGAAGGTGCCCACCACAAACACTGTGTGTATCAGGTAGTGAAGGTGCCTGCCACAAACACTGTGTGTATCAGGTAGTGAAGGTACCTGCCACAAACACTGTGTGTATCAGGTAGTGAAGGTACCCACCACAAACACTGTGTGTATCAGGTAGTGAAGGTACCTGCCACAAACACTGTGTGTATCAGGTAGTGAAGGTGCCCACCACAAACACTGTGTGTATCAGGTAGTGAAGGTACCCACCACAAACACTGTGTGTATCAGGTAGTGAAGGTGCCCACCACAAACACTGTGTGTATCAGGTAGTGAAGGTACCTGCCACAAACACTGTGTGTATCAGGTAGTGAAGGTGCCCACCACAAACACTGTGTGTATCAAGTAGTGAAGGTACCTGCCACAAACACTGTGTGTATCAGGTAGTGAAGGTGCCCACCACAAACACTGTGTGTATCAGGTAGTGAAGGTACCTGCCACAAACACTGTGTGTATCAGGTAGTGAAGGTGCCTGCCACAAACACTGTGTGTATCAGGTAGTGAAGGTGCCTGCCACAAACACTGTGTGTATCAGGTAGTGAAGGTGCCTGCCACAAACACTGTGTGTATCAGGTAGTGAAGGTACTCACACAAACACTGTGTGTATCAGGTAGTGAAGGTACCCTCCACAAACACTGTGTGTATCAGGTAGTGAATGTACCTGCCACAAACACTGTGTGTATCAGGTAGTGAAGGTCTGCCTACAAACACTGTGTGTATCAGGTAGTGAAGGACCTGCACAAACACTGTGTGTATCAGGTAGTGAAGGTACTCCCCCACAAACACTGTGTGTATCAGGTAGTGAAGGTACCCCACAAACACGTGTGTATCAGGTAGTGAATGCCTGCCACAAACACTGTGTGTATCAGGTAGTGAAGGTCCGCCACAAACACTGTGTGTATCAGGTAGAGGTGCCACCACAAACACTGTGTGTATCAGGTAGTGAAGGTACCTGCCACAAACACTGTGTGTATCAGGTAGTGAGGTGCCACAAACACTGTGTGTATCAGGTAGTGAAGGTGCCCACCACAAACACTGTGTGTATCAGGTAGTGAAGGTGCCTGCCACAAACACTGTGTGTATCAGGTAGTGAAGGTACCTGCCACAAACACTGTGTGTATCAGGTAGTGAAGGTGCCTGCCACAAACACTGTGTGTATCAGGTAGTGAAGGTACCCACCACAAACACTGTGTGTATCAGGTAGTGAAGGTGCCCACCACAAACACTGTGTGTATCAGGTAGTGAAGGTACCCACCACAAACACTGTGTGTATCAGGTAGTGAAGGTGCCCACCACAAACACTGTGTGTATCAGGTAGTGAAGGTGCCTGCCACAAACACTGTGTGTATCAGGTAGTGAAGGTCCACCAC
>WNWK01007895.1:0-72500 GCA_009830355.1 Cherax destructor
ACCAGTTTTCCCCATTTTCCCTCTCACCCAGTTTTCCCAAACTCCCCCAGATTCTGAACTCTTCCAGAACTAGTCCTCACCCATTTCCCGTAACCACCCATATTTATACCCCACCCCGTAACTAGACTTCACCCAGTATTACTAGTATTTCACCCATATTACCATCATCACCCTGTATTACCAGTACTTCACCCTTTCCCCCAGTATTTCCACACAATATTCCCAAACTCTTTCCCCCAGTACTATCACTTTATTACCAGATTCCCTCCAAAATAGATTCTCCAATATTACCAGTATTTACCCTGTAATACCAGTGATCCACCCAGCATTACCAGTATTCTCACTTTACCGTACTCACTGTATTACCAGTACCCCACCCGTAATGATATTTCCCCAGTATTACAGCACTCCCCATTACTATTTTTTTCCCCCCAAAATTTTACCAGTCCCTCACCCAGTATTACTAGTACTACCCATTTTTTCCCCAGTGCTATACCCAGAAACCATTTTAAAAATTCCTGTATTACTAGTAACTACCCGTATTAATAGTATCTCATCCAGTATTACCAGTACTCTCACCCAGTATTACTAGAAACTCACCCAGTATTATAGCACCAACCCGAATGTACTTCCTGTATTCCAGATTTTCCCATCCAGTTTTAAGTCCCTTCACCCAGATTACCAGACTACACCCAGTTTAAAGTCCTCACCCAGTATTACCAGTCCCTCACACCAGTATTAAATTTTTACCATATTATAGTCCCCCACCCCTATTTCTAATGTTTTCACTCCAGTTTTCCAGTATTTCACTAAAAAAACCCAGTACCCCATCCAATATTACCAGACCCCACTCCAATATTACCAGCCCTCACCCAAAAAAACCCCAAAACCCCACCCATATTACTAGTATTTTCCCACCTAGAATTCCAGTCCCACCCAGTATTAACAGTCTTACCCAGTATTAAGGTTTTCCCTTTTTCCCCTTTTTCGACTAATGCTGTCGGTCAGTACCTGCAGAGAGAAAAGGGAGAAACGGAAGTTTTCTAGAATAGATGGAGGCAAATTGCTAATTGTCACAAAAGACAAGAAAAACAGGCTTTTTAACGGGAAGGGCACTGCAAGGGGCGAGAATACCAAGGGGGGCAAAAACGAGTCATAGGATGAGGAAAATCCCCAGAGCAACCCCCCGGGGGCGTCCTGGGCCCCGGTTTTTGGGGGTTTTGAATAATGAGGGAAAGGGGGTAGACTCAAAAGGGGTTCATTTTTCCCAAGATGGGGTTAAGGGGGAAAAATTAAATCAGATGAGGACCGGGGAGGACTACAAAGAGACCTAGACGGGGGGGGACACGTTGTCAGCAACTGGCTAAAAAATTTTTAACCCCCGCCAAATGCAAAGTCATGAAGATGGGGGAAGGGCAAAGAAAAACCGCAGACAGAGTATAGGCTAATAAGGAGAAATTCAAGGGGAAAAAGGGCCCCCAGGAAAAAAAAAAGGATCTGGGGGGCTGCAAGCCTGGTCCAACAACTGACTCCGGAGTTCAACTCTACCAAGTCAAAGCCCTTTAAGATTGGGGAAAGTCAAAGAAGACCGCAGACAGAGTACAGGCTGGGGGCCCAAAAAAGGGGGGCATCCCCACCCAAAGAAAAGATCTTGGGGTGAGTATAATACTGAGTACATGTGAAGTGCAGATCAACCAAATAACTGCTGCGTCATATGGGTGCCTGGAAAAACCTATGAATGGCGTTCCGACACATTAGTATGGAATCGTTGCAAAACACTTTACATTGTGTGCGTCAGACCCATATTGAAAGTATGCAGCTTTTTTTTGGGAACCCACATCAAGGAAGCACATCAATAAATTAGAGAAAGTGCAAAGGTTTGCAACAACACTAGTGGGGGAGCTAAGGATGTAGTTGAGGCGTGATCCATATATAGCTTTAAGAAGAGGTACGATAAAGCTCTTTGAGCAGGGGGAGGGACCTAAATTGCGACAGTGAAGAGGTGGTGCCAGGAGCGGGAATCGACCCCCTTTAACCACAAATAGTGAGTACAAATGATTACACTTTCATTCTTTCTCTCTCTCTCTCTCTCTCTCTCTCTCTCTCTCTCTCTCTCTCCCCCCCCCCCCACACACACAATGTTGATCTTTAGACTTGAGGAGAGTGATGGCAGATCAGAAAGTAGGGGGTGTCATTAGAGAGGTGAGATTTTAGAAGATTAATGAGGGCTAAGGAGAGCTGGACAATCAGGGAAAAAAAAGGGAAATTTTTTTTGGGAAAATTTTTGAGGTTTTCCGGGGCAAATAAAATTTCCCCCCAGAAATAACCTCCTAGTCATAAGTAACTCAGAGCAGGGGGTTTTAGCAGTAAGCATTCCTTTGGGGAGTACAAAAATTACAAAAAAGAGAGGAGAAAGAGAGAAAAGAGAGAGAGAGAGAGAGAGAGAGAGAAAAAGAGAGAGAGAGAGAGAGAGAGAGAGAGAGAGCAATTAAGGAGTGGTCAGGGGAAGAAAAAGGGGTCCTCTGGAAAGAGAATGAAACACCAAGTTCAAAGATTTCTTTTTTAAATTTGGGGAAAAAAAAGTTGGGCACTGACCGTTGTGTGTAAAAGGCACGGTTCCCCTGATCAACGTTTCGCCAATAGTTGCTTCTTCAGTTATACGACCGAGATAGCCACTTGTGGTGAATCGTTTCCTGTTATATGTCTTAAGCAACTTTCACCTAAGAAACTCTCAAGGCTCACACCACGCCCATAACTAAGTGGGACTCCTGAAGCAACCACTACTACTCCTTTAACTCATACCACCCAAAAGACAAGGGAAAACCCCCTCATTCATATTATAAAAATTTTTTTATAATAATTTTCCTCTAGATGTCTCCCCCCCCTCCCCGAATTTGGGACCCAACATGCATATTGCGTGACCTCGGGCTTCCATGACCCTGTCTTCCATGACCTCACTTGTCACCTCTCTTTTAGCCTGCCCTCTGGGTCCTCGTTTTCCTTATTAGGGGTCTCGGTTTCCGGGGTATATTTTTCAGATCCATCAGTCGTCTCCACACAGGTATGGTGAATTCCACTCAATAAAAATTAGAACCATTCGCCATTACTCACTCCCCAAAAAAAATGAGAAGAAATTTTTAGTTTTCCCCAAAAATCGGGAAAATTTATTTATAAACGGAAACGTCGTAACAAAGTTTCTGAACTTATTGGTAAAACACGTACGTAAATAAGTAAGTACAGACAGGAAAATGCGCCCCCGGGAAAAAAAAGAAGGGGACAAAAAGGGGTTTGGGACCCACAAAGTTACAGTCTGGTACCCACAAATGCTGACTTTAATAATTAAAATACAAATAACAAAGATTATTCAGCTTTAATTAAAAGATTTTACTAACACCAAATGTGGAAGATGAATGTTTATTATTTTTTATATATTTACGAATGTATGCATGCGTGTATGCATGTATGTTTGTATGTATGTATTTATGTAAGATATGTATGTATGTAAGTATTCATAATGGCCGCCTCTCATCGAGGCAGAGTGACTTAAAAAAAGAAGAAATATTTCCAAACCCCGTACTTATCATTTTTCCTTGCCAGAGGCGTGCCCATTCTACAGTTCATATGCCCCTCCAGTATGCAATATACCCACCCCCTTTTAGAGTGCAGACACTGTACTTCCCACCTCCAGGACACAATTTCGGGAACCCGGGTTTCCCCCTGAATCCCTTCATAAATATTACCTTGCTCACACCCCAAACAGCACGTCGTCATAAAAACTACTTGCCTCCACTCACTCCTAACACGCTCACACACTCCTGCTGGATGCCCCAACCCCTTCATATAAAAAATTTAATTCCTCCCTCCCCCCAACCTTTTCTAAGCACCCCTTTTACCTGCCTTCCTTCACTACAAATTATATCCCCTCCAAGTCACCCTATTTTGTTCCATCCAAAGTGTCCAAACCATTTAAACAACCTCCCTCAGCCCTCTAAAAAAATTTTTAGTAACCCCACCCCTTTTTCAATTTCAAACCCTTTGAATTCTCAAAATTGCACCACACATTGCCCACAAACAACTTGTCTCCAATGTCTCCAGCCTCCTACTGCTGCAACATTCACAACCCAAGGTTCGCACCCATATAAGAGCCTTGGTCCCAAATTCCACTCTCATAAATTCCTTTTTTTTGCCCTCCATGAATAACATGTTTTTTCTCCATAGATGTCTCTGTGCACCACCAATCTTGTTTCTCCCTTATCATTTCTTTGGTTAACCTCATCTTTCACAGACTCGTCCACCGACACCATTCCCAAATCACTTTGCTCTATTCGTTTTTTTTTTTAATTTTTTTTTACACCCCCCCTCCCAAATTCGTCCACCAACCCAGAATCTCCCAAATGAATGTCATCGGCAAAAAGCAACTGTGACAACTCCCCTTTTTTTGGCATTAGATTCATATATTTTAATCCTACACCTCTTCCAAATATCCCAGCATTCACTTTTTTTTATAATGCTCCCCCCACTATCCTCATTAAAATTCTTAATTGCTTTCGTAATTTCCCAAAATCTATTCCATTCACTTGCAACATCTGAAAAAATTTTTCCCCCAGCTATCCCTAAAAATTTTTTTCTAAATCCAAAAAATGTAAGATAACTTCCTTACCCTCATCTTAATATTTTTTTTGTTTATATCCCCCAAGGTAAACACTTGGTCACATATCCCCCCCTTACTAAAGCCTTCTTGTCCATCTGTAACCCCGCTCTCCACTTGCCCTTAATTTTTCAAAAAATCTACCAAACATTTTACCAGGATACTCTACAGGTTTTTTTCCCCCGAAAAATTTTCACTCTTTTTTTTTCCGTTAAAAAGGGAGCTGTGCATGTTTTTGCTAACCCCCAGGTCCCTTTTCCATCTTTCATATATTTAAAAAACAAAGGAAACCCAACCCCCCAAAAAAATATTTTCCCACCTGTTTTTAAAATTTTGTCTTTTTATTAATTCCGCCTTTTCCCCTTTCCCTTTTTTTTTTTTCCCACCCCCCCCACCTTCCCTACACTCCCCCACACCCCTTTTTCCCCACACTCCCTTTCCCTCCCTTTCCCCCACACTGCCTCACCCCTTTTTCCCCCAAAAAGTTCACATCCCCTTCCCCCACACTGCCTCACACACCCTTCCCACACTCCACACACCTTCCCCATTTTTTACACCCCTTCCCCCCTACTCACATCGGGCCCCTTTTCCCCCCACTCCTAATGATGCAAACGTCCATCAAGGGGTTTAAAACATTTCCCAAAAAAGAAATTCCTCAAAATATTTTTTTTCATCTTCCTGATACGTCCAACCCCCTCTAAAACTCCCCTTTTTTTTTTTAATTTTAACCCTTTTTTTCCCCCAAAGGGGTTTCAAAAACCCATTCCCCCACCCCCATTTTTCCCCAAAAATTTTTTCAAAGAATTTCCCCCCTCTCTCTTTTCTCCCCTTTTTCTTTAATTTTTTTCCATTTTTTTCCTCTCTTTTTTTTCCCCCAGAATTCTCTTTATTTCACTTCTACTTTGAAAAAAAAAAATTTACATGCTAATTTTTTTTCCCCCCACCACTCATTTTTCCTCATCATTCCACCATCTTCCTCTTCCCCCCCGCACCTCCCCCCCTATATCCACAATGAAGAAATTTTGAAATTTTTTGTTTTGCAAATCCCAAAAAAAACCCCCAAAAACCCCTAAATGAAAAAATTTTTTAAAAAGGGGGGGAAATACATTTTTTCAATTCGAATATGGACGGGGATATTCAACCAAGAAATTTTTTTTTTTTCCCTTTTCTATAAAAAACCCTTTTTGATAGTCCTTCTGTTTAAAAATAAATAAATTAAAAGTATAAGGGGGCCTTTATTGACAATTTTTAATTTCCCCTTTAAAAAGCTAATGACTGTGTTTTTGTTTTCCCCCAAAAAAGCAATAAAGTTTAAACGGACACACTGGAAAAAAAAATTAAAAAAATTTTTAAAAACATAAAAAAGAACTGAAGAAGAGTTTTTAAAGCTCTTTTTTTTTATATGAGATTTTTTTAAACCAAAAAACTGGTTTTAAAATCCAGGTTGTATCAAGTAGGTAAAAGACGGGGAAAACAAATATAATCGAATCATTTTTAAAAAAAAATAGTAATTTTTTTTTATGAATATTATTTTGGGGGTTTTATAAATTAGATTCATTTATAATATAAATTGGTAAGAATTTAAGCTATGCCTGACATGTCACACCAAATTGAAAATTTTAAAGGGGACCTGACAAAATTTTCACAAATTTTTTAAATTTTTTTTGGGTTTTTGGGGGGTTTTGGGGGTGGGGTTATATGTGAGGTCTTTCCCCGTTTTTTGTTTTTCCCCGTCCAAATATTTCCTTTTTTAAAATTAAAAAAAAAAAAAAGTTTGGAAACAAATTTTTAAAAAAATTATTTTTGTTTTTTGAAAATCAATGTTTATTTTTATTTTATTATATAAAATATTTGTGCCGATTGGGAAAAATTGGGATTTTTTTAAAAGCAACCCCCTTCCCCTTTTAAAAGACAAGAAAAATTTTTGGGGGAAAAAAATTTCGCCAAAATCATTCTAAACCCTAACAACCTTTGCACTTTCTCTAGCTTCTTAATGCTTGGCAAAGGGGTTCCAATTTGGTGCTGCTCCCAGTATGGGCCCCCGGAAAAGTGAAAGGTCCTAAGATTTTTTTAAAAGATGTGGAAAAGGGCTTTTTGGTTGTTAGGGCCCATGTGAGCAGTTTTTGGTTGATGGGGGCCCGGGATGTGCCTGGTGTTATACAAAACCCAAAAGATCTTTTTTCCTTGATTGAGGTTTGTAGCCCTCCCCCCTAATTGACCGTCGGTTTTTTCCCTTTCCCCCAATTTTAAGTTCACTTGGTGGGGTTGAACCCAGGAGCCAGTTACTGGACCAGGCTTCTAGCCTGTCCAGGTCTCTTTGTAACCTGCCTATCCTCGACTGATTTAATTCTTCTCATTAACTTCACATCATCTGCAAACAGGGACACTTCTGAGTCTACCCCCGTTATTTTCACATAACCAAAAAAGACGGTCCAGGATCCCTTGTGGAACCCACTCGTCAAGGTTCATTGACACCTGACATACCATAAATCGTTGCTCCCCTCCTTCGGATATTCTCTGATCCATTGCAGTGCCTTTCCTGATAGGTGTGCCTGATCCTAGCTTTTGCATTTAACCTCTTGTGAGGAACTGTGTCGAACGCCTTCTTCCCAAGAAAATGCCAGTCTATCCACCCCCCCTTCGTGCCATTTTTGTTACTTTGTCATAAAACTCCAGTAGGGTTTTTGACAAGGTTTTTCCCCTTTCTGAAACCGTGCTGGTTGTCGTTTAATTTTTGCTTTTAGGTGCCCACCACTCTCCTCCTGATGATCTTTTCCATGACTTTTGCATACTATACACGTCAGTGACACAGGTCTGTAATTTAATGCCTCATGTCTTCTTTTTCTTAAAAATTGGGACTACATTTGCCATCTTCCACACCTTGGGGAGTTGCCCAGTTTCAATGGGATTAAGTTTGTTAGTGGCACACAACATCTCTGCTCCCTCTAAGGTCCCAGGAGAAATGTTGTCAGGTCCCCCTTTTGAGGTATCGAGTTCACATAGCAGCTTCTTCATTTCCTCGGTTGGGTATTTCATCCAGCACTTGTTTATCCCTCCCATTCGAATTCTTGAGTCCTTCCTTCTCCTTGTAAATACTTTTTAAATCTCATGTTGGGTCCTTAATACCTCTTGGTCGTTTTTGGAACTCCCACCTTCCTTCCTCAGCCTGATTACCTGGTCCTTGACTGTTGTTTTCCCTTTATGTGGCTATCAACAGCTTCGGGTCATACTTGACTTTTGGGTGCTATATCCTTTTCGTATTTCTTTGAGCCTCCCTTTTTTATATTAACACATCGGCCGATTCCCCCCATCATGTTTGCCAGAGGGTGCTTTACACTAAGTTAAAACTGAAAATTAAAACACCCCTCTTAGAGGGAGACACTTACTTCCATCTCCAGGACTCAAGTCCGACCTGCCGGTTTTTCCCCGAATCCCTTCATAAATGTTACTTTGCTCACACAACAGCACGTCAAGTATTAAAAACCATTTGTCTCCATCCACTTATCAAAAGCCAAATGTTTTCTGGAAGCCCCAAACCCCCCGCACAAAAACCTCCACCCCCCCCCTCCAACCTTTTCCCGGGACCCTCCCCCCGTTCCTCCCTACAGATTTATCACCCCGAAGTCATTCTGTCTCCCCCATTTTCTCATGTCGAACCCCCCTTCAACAACCTCCTCAGCTTTGGGTAATAGTTTTGGAATCCACGCCTCCAATTTTCCCAAAATCCAATTTCTGCAATTTCCACCACACATTGACCTCAGACATGACATCTCCACTGCCTCCAGCCTTCTCCTCGTTTCAAAATTCATCCCCATGCTTCACACCCATATAAAAGTGTTGTATAACTATACTCATACTTCCCCTTATTCCATGGACAAAGTTCTTTTGTTCCCAGACTCCAAGTGCCCACTTACCCTTTTCCTTCATCAATTCTATGATTCACCTCATCCTTCATAGACCCATCTGCTGACATCCACCAAAATCTGAATACATTCACCTCCTCATACTCTCTCCCTCCAATCTGATATCCAATCTTTCGTCACCTAATCTTTTGTTATCCTCATCACCTTACTCTTTCCTATATTCACTTTCAATTTTCTTCTTTTACACACCCTACCAAATTCATCCACCAACCTCTGCAACTTCTCTTCAGAATCTCCCAAAAGCAGTGACATCAGCAAAAAGCAACTGTGACAACTCCCACTTTGTATTTGATTATCTTTTAACCCCACACCTCTTGCCAAGACCCTCGCATTCACTGCTCTTACAACTCCATCTATAAATATATTGAACAACCACGGTGACATCACACATCCTTGTCTAAGGCTCCCTTTTACTGGGAAATAGTCCCCTTCCCTCCTACACACTCTAACCTGAGCCTAAATATCCTCATAAAAACTCTTCACTGCTTTCAGTAACCTACCTCCTATTCCATACACCTGCAACATCTGCAATATTGCCCCCCTATCCACCCTATCATACGCCTTTTCCAAATCCATAAATGCCACAAAAACCTCTTTACAGTTATCCAAATACTGTTCACCTATATGTTTCACTGTAAACACTTGGTCTACACACCCCCTACCTTTCCTAAAGCCCCCTTGTTCATCTGCTATCCTGCTTTCTGTCTTACTCTTAATTCTTTCAATAATAACTCTACCATACACTTTACCAGATACACTCAACAGACTTATTCCCTATAATTTTTGCACTCTCTTTTGTCCCCTTTGCCTTTATACAAAGGAACAATACACGCTCTCTGCCAGTCCCTAGGTACCTTACCCTCTTCCATACATTTATTAAATAATAGCACCAACCACTTCAAAACTATATCCCCACCTGCTTTTAACATTTCTATCTTTATCCCATCAATCCCAGCTGCCTTACTCCCTTTCATTCTACCCACTGCCTCATGAACTTCCCCCACACTCACAACTGGCTCTTTCACACTCCTACAAGATGTTATATTTCCTCCTTGCTCTATACACGAAATCACAGCTTCCCTGTCTTCATCAACATTTAACAACTCCTCAAAATATTCCCTCCATCTTCCCGATACCTCTAACTCTCCATTTAATAACTCTCCTCTCCTATTTTTAACTGTCAAATCCATTTGTCCCCTAGGCTTCCTCAACTTATTAATCTCACTCCAAAACTTTTTCTTATTTTCAACAAAATTTGTTGATAACATCTCACCCACTCTTTCATTTGCTCTCCTTTTACATTGCTTCACCACTATCTTCTTACCTGTGCATATTCGTTTCTGGCTCTTCGGCTAATCTCTATATTTTCCTGGGTCCTTTGTCTTCTGTACTTTTTCCATTCTCTAGTGCACTTAGTTTTTGCCTCCCTACACCTTTGGGTGAACCAAGGACTCGTTCTCGTCTTCCCATTACTTCTGTTTCCCTTGGGGACCAACCTCTCTTCTGCCTCTTTGCATTTGGTTGTCACATATTCCATCATTTATTTTACTGGTTTTCCTGCCAATTCTCTCTCCCACTGAACGTCTTGTAGGAAGTTCCTCATGCTTGTGTAGTCCCCCCTTTTGTAGTTTCGTTTCTTCCTTCCTATTCCTGCTCCCCTCTCCACTTGTAGCTCAACTATATAATCAAAACATAGAACCAAATGATCACTAGCTCCAAGGGGCCTTTCATACGTGATATCCTCGATGTCTGAACTACTCAAGGTGAATACTAAGTCCAGTCTTGCTGGATCATCCTCACCTCTCTCTCTGGTAGTGTCTCTAACATGTTGATGCATTAGGTTTTCCAGTACCACATCCCTCATCTTAACTCTCCATGATTCAGGACCCCCGTGGGGCTGCAGGTTTTCCCAATCAATCTTCTTGTGATTGAAATCACCCATAACTAGCAACTTTGCTCTTCCCGTGTGGGCTCTTCTGGCCACCTCGGCTAGTGTGTCTACCATTGCTCTGTTGCTCTCGTTGTATTCTTCTCTTGGCCTCCTGCAGTTCTGTGGCGGGTTGTACATTACAGCAATTACCATCTTATGGCACTCAGACTGGATTGTTCCTACTATGTAGTCCCTTTCGCCCATTCCATCCATTCCTTCCACTTCCTCAAATCCCCACCGGTTCTTAATGAGCAGTGCAACGCATCCTCCCTCTATCTTTCCTGAAGATTTGATATCCGGGTGGAAAGATTGCATCTGTTATCATCCTGGCGAGTTTCGTTTCTGTGAGTGCTATTATGTCTGGGGATGTCTCCTATAATTCTTTCATGCCACTCCTCACATTTATTTGTTATACCATCTGCATTTGTATACTAAACCTTCAACTTGTTTTCTAAAACAGTAGTCTGGGGGTACGTTGGGGTTAGGAAAGTGGGAGACCTGATGATGAACTATGGGTGGTTGGTGTGAAGGTGGAGTTTTTAATGAGGTGGGTGGAATCATTATGTATGACATGTGTGTTTTGGGTTAGATTGTTTGGTTGCATTAGGGTTGTCCAGGTTGGGGGACATCTGAAGGTATTTGAGCTTCCTCCTGAGTCTGGGTTCTCCTGTTCATTTATCTTTCCTCCTTTTGTCTCTGTACCCTCTCTTTCAGTTTCTGTCTTTCTTCTCATGTTCTGTTGTGGTTGAGATACACATTCTGGTAATCTGACATATCCCTTAGTCTTGCTTTCTCCTGCAGAATCCTGTTTTGAGTCAATTCCGCCTTGAAAATCACTTTGACTGCCGATTCTTCCTCTTGCAAACCCCTATTCTCAGAAAATTTGCCAGCTGGGTCATGTCATCTTCCCTATTGCTTTCATGATGCTTCCAATCTTTTCTCCCTTGTCTGCTTGCTTCATAGTTTTCCTTCAGCTTCCTGGAGCCCATAAACAAAGACGATCTCTCTTTTCTTCCCCTTGCCTATCCCTTATGAACCCTGATCGATTTAGGCCTCCATTGCAGCTTCCTTTCTTCATCTCTTCACTGTCTGTTATCCTTGCCCAGTGCCTGTCCTCCCTTCTTTAACTTTCCATTGCACTGCTGTGGTCTGTTAGGCTTCAGCAGTATGCTTAACTCTCCTTTTCTACCTCCCACGATTGTTCCTGATGTGATCCCTCTTTTCTCTGGCTCCACGATGGTCTGATAGGGCCTCTGCATAAGTTTCACTCATTCTCAGTCCCTTTATTGTGACTGAGGTAGCAGTTTCTGATACCATGTCCACATTGTTTTTAGTGCTTTAGGCTGTTTGAAATTTTTCAGTTCCTCTTCTAATCTCTGTATCTTAACCTCTGCTGTTGTGACTTGCTTCTCCCACTTCCTGCTTTCTGCAGCTATCCTCTCCTCCATTTTCTTGCTTTCTGCAGCTATCCTCTCCTCCATTTTCATGCTAAGCTCCTCTAGCTTCCTTCCCCTCTCATGTTCCCTTTTCATGAGATCTGCTGCCCAATCTTCCTTCGCAGACTCATCCTCCAGTCCCCTAGTTTTCTGTCCTGCTCTCTGGCACCCCATTTTTTTTTTATTTTTAACATGCCACAGAGTGAAAAACTATGTACTTATTTCTGTGTGGTTGTTTTGTGGTGTGATTGCCTGAGTGTTTGTGTGGGGGTGGAGAGAGGGAGAGGAGAAACTGGAGACAGTGGGGAAATGGAAGAGAGGTGGGGAGGGGGAAAGAGGAGGGAATATGAGGAGAGAGTGGAGGAGGAAGAAGAAGAGGTGGAGAGAGAATGGGTGAGGGAGAGGGGGAGAAGGATGGGGAGAGAGGGGTTCAGGGAAGGGAGGGAGGGAGGTGGGGGAGGGAGCAGGGGGAAAGTGTGTACTCACCTACTTGTACTCACCTATTTGTGGTTACAGAGGTCGATTCATAGCTCCTGGCCTTTCCTCTTCACTGATTGCTACTAGGTCCTCTCTCTCCCTGTGTGTATGTGTATGTGTGTGTGGTTAATTGTGTGAAGGCTAGTGGTGAAATTGTGTGTTATGGGCCTGTATGTGTGTGTGTGTGTGTGTGTGTGTGGAACTTTATGTGTGTGGATTTATTGTGTGAAAAGTAGTGGTGAAATTGTGTGTTATGGTGTTTGAGTGTGTATGTGGGGTCTGTGAGTAACACGTAGTCTACAGTGCTCCTCTACCTGGCCTGACCTGAAACACCTGATCTACCAGTTAATGTATTCCATGCTTCACCTGTCTGCTCGCCCTTTTCTACTAGAAATTATCAATTGCTACTTGTTACCGAGTACTTGATATCCTATTCCTTATCTTACTATGAGAGTTGACCATTCACAAACAGCTAAGCGGTTAGGTAATTGGAACTTACACTCGACTCCCCGAAAACCACGCATAGGTGAATACTTTCGATGCGATGTAGCTTGTCCAGCGTGTAGTATCCTGTAGATTGTCCAACTCCATGTGATGTTCTGGCGTATATCCACTTTCGTTTCTTGTCGATATGTTATATTACCTATTCACTGTATTACTTTCCCTTGTCACATATTTATTTCACTTTATTATCTAGGGTGACACACGTGGCAACGTCGCCTGGAGCACACTAGGCCCACTCTGAACCCCCAACCAATATTTATTTCTAGTTCACTTATAAAATTATGGCTCTCCCCACACTTATGTGGCTCAGGGCAACTCGTAAATCGCTTCAAGGGTTGTTCACTACCCTGACACACTTGATAACCCCTGCAGTACCCTTGGGTAGCCCTCAAAAAACACTTATATTCACGGAGCCCTACAAGTTGTGACTCGCCCACGCTGTGTGTGTGTGTGTATGTGTGTGTGTTAGTTACAATTTTGTCCTAGGCACATGTCGATTAGACACTAGGCCTGTTGTATGTGTGTATGTGTGTGTGTGTGTGTGTGTAAGGAAACACTTCGAAATGTTTCCGGCCCGCCGGGAATTGAACCCAGGCCCTCCATGCATGAAGCGAGAGCTTTAGCCACCAGGCATATGTGTGTGTGTGTGTGTGTGGGGGGGAGGGTGTGTGTGAGTGTGAGAATTCGTGTGCAAATAAATGTATTCACAGAGGAATTGATGATGACAGAGAGGGAGAGAGAAAAGTAAAGGATAGGGAGGTGGATGGAGGGGAAGAGAGACAGGAACCGAGACTAAAGTCTCGAAATATATACAGTGCTAGTCATGGCATTATGCCGATTGAGCTCCTCGGCATAATGCCGTAATAAAAATCAAAGGCCTACCATACAGGGGGGTCTTTTTTCGTCAGTGCATTATGCCGGGTAGCAGTTGTTAGCATAATGTCACGGCCTGCCGCCACACTCCACAGTGACTCTTCATTGCTCACGTGGCTGCCGTGGTGAGAGGAAGTGTTGCACTTTTGCCTCTCATCCGCCCCATCTTTTTTCCGGTGTTCCCTTTGGTTTTGGGGTCTTCCTGGGTTTACCTGGGGAGAGTTCCGGGGGTCAACGCCCCCGCGACCCGGTCTGTGACCAGGCTATACATGTTTGATTATAGGCAAAAGGAAGTCTTTAACATCTGAAACTATAGCTCAAATCATAGGGCTTCACAAAGCTGGGCACCAGACGAAACAAATAGTGGAGAATGTTGGAGTGTGTCTGAAGTACTTTAGAGTGATTAAGCAACCTTCACTGTCACCTGTAACCGTGTGGGGACATGTGTACCGGTCCAGAGGTAGTGACCCGCTAGAACCACGGTACACCTGTGGAACCACCAAACACCCAGACTTGCTCATGGTTTGGGTGTATTTCAATGCTCATAATGTTGGTGAACTCATTGTGCTTCCCAAAAACCAGTATATGAACCAGTATAATTACCTGGAGTTATTGTGTGACAATTTACCTGAGGCGTTTGACAAGTGTGGGGCTACGGTTTTCATGCAGGGTGGTGCACCGTGTCATACCACCAAATCTGTAGTTCAGTGTCTTAAGGACTGTGAAGTGAGGTTCTTTAATGACTGACCAGGCAATTTCCCAGACCTAAACCCTATTGAGAACCTCTGGTCAATAATGAAACGAAGTTTACTGGGCAAGGATATCAGTTCCATCCCGCGGCTGGAGGCTGCTCTACATGAGGCATAAAATAATATACCTCCCCAAACCCTCAAGAATTTGTGTGAGAGTCTTCCTATATGGCTGAGGGACGTGATTCAGCTTAAAGAACGCAGAAACAAGTATTAAAACCTCAGTAAGTGTGCAAATATATATATATATATATATATATATATATATATATATATATATATATATATATATATATATATATATTATATATTATATATTATAATCTTTCATGGTATGTGTTTGTGCTTTGGTACGTGTGGGGGAGGGGCGGCGTAATGCCGTGACTAGCACTGCACATGAGGGCAGAATTTGCCGTTCGAAAAACAGACAATTCTCAGGAATATCAGGAAGTATTTCTTCAGCTTTAGGACAGAAAATGGAATGACTATGATGAAAAAGTGAGGGATGCAGACTTCATACATAGTTGTAAGAGTGCGTATGACAGGGTCTACGAGGCTAAGAGGCTGTCACTTAGTAAGTGACAAGAGCAAAGACTATAGCTCTGCACCCACACGTAGGTGAGAACAAACAAATCTCTCACAGAAAGCGAGCTCGCTAAAAACAACGCAATAAACAATGTATACGACAGTAAGAAAAACGGAACAACAACAGATAGAGGCTGGCCGCTTCTCTGTTGTCAACGGGAAATATTTTTCTGGACATGCTGTTGGAAAAACAGGACTGTCATAGTCCATTACCCTTAACATAGATAAACGGGACACTACAAACTGCTGTTCCCTCCTCCCTGTGTGTGTGTACTCACTTATTTGTGGTTGCAGGGGTCGATTCATAGCTCCTGGCCCCGCCTCTTCACTGATTGCTACTAGGTCCTCTCTCTCCCTGCTCCATGAGCTTTATCAAACCTCGTCTTAAAACTATGTATGGTTCCTGCCTCCACTACGTCACTTTCTAGGCTATTCCACTTCCTGACAACTCTATGACTGAAGAAATACTTCCTAACATCCCTTTCCTGTGTACTCACCTAATTGTACTCACCTAATTGTGGTTGCAGAAGTCGAGTCATAGCTGTGTGTGTGTGTACTCACCTAATTGTGGTTGCAGGGGTGGATACTCAGCTCCTGGCCCCGCCTCTTCACTGTCCGCTACTGGGTCTCTTCTCTCCCTGCTCCATGAGCTTTATCATACCTTGTCTTAAAGCTATATATGGTTTCTGACTCCACTACATCGTTTGCTAAACTATTCCACTTCCTGACTACTCTATGGCTGAAGAAATGCTTCCTAACATCCCTTTGACTCATCTGAGTCTTCAGCTTCCAATTGTGCCCCCTTGTTTCTGTGTTCCATCTCTGGAACATCCTGTCACTATCTACCTTGTCGATTCCCCGCAGTATTTTGTATGTCGTTATCATGTCTCCTGTAACCCGTCTGTCCTCCAGTGTTGTTAGTCCTATTTCCCTCAACCTTTCTTCGTAGGACAGTCCCCTGAGCTGTGGAACTAACCTTGTCGCAAACCTTTGCACTTTCTCTAATTTCTTGATGTGCTTGACCAGGTGTGGGTTCCAGACTGGTGCTGCATACTCTAGTATGGGCCTGACGTACACGGTGTACAGTGTCTTGAACGATTCCTTGTTAAGGTAACGGAACGCTAATCTTAGGTTTGCCAGTCGCCCATACGCTGCGAACATAGACACTTCTTATTCTATCCCGTCCGTCATGTCATTCACGTATACCAAGAATAGCACTGGTCCTAAGACTGACCCCTGCGGGACCCCGCTCATCACAGGCGCCCACTGTGATACCTAATCACGCACCATGACCCGTTGTTGCCTCCCTGTGAGGTATTCCCTGATCCATTCCAATGCCCTTCCTGTTATACACGCTTGGTCTTCCAGCTTCTTCACTAATCTCATATGAGGAACTGAGTCGAAGGCCTTCCTGCAGTCCAGGCAAATGCAATCAACCCACCCTTCTCTCTCTTGTCTTACCTCTGTTACTTTGTCATAGAACTCCAAGAGGTTTGTTACACAGGATTTGCCTTCCATGAATCCATGCTGTCTGGCGTTGAATATCCTGTGCCGTTCCAGATGCTCCACCATTCTTTTCCTGATGATTTTCTCCAAGACTTTGCACACTATACACGTAAGTGACACCGGTCTATAGTTTAGTGCTTCTTTTATGTCTCCTTTCTTAAAAATGGGGACTACGTTGGCCTTTTTCCATACCTCAGGTAGCTGCCCAGTTTCAAGGGATGTGTTGAATATTATGGTAAGTGGCACACTCAGTACCTCTGCTCCCTCCCGAAGGACCCACGGGGAGATATTGTCCTGACCCATCGCCTTTTATGTGTCATGGTCACTGAGTAACTGCTTCACCTCCTCTTCAGTTGTGTGTATGCCATCCAACACTTGATATATTCCTTATTGCTGTCACGCTTTGTGCTGTCTACCCAGCTGCCTTCCTGCCTCCACTGTGAATACCTCCTTAAACCTCGAGTTGAGCTCCTTACATACCTTTTGGTCGTTTCTTGTGAGTTCCCCATCATCTCTCCTCAGCCTTATCACCTGGTCTTTGACTGTTGTCTTCCTTCTGATGTGACTGTACATCAGTTTCGGGTCAGACTTGACTTTCTATGCTATGTCGTTTTCGTACTGTTTCTGGGCCTCCCTCCGTACCTGTGCATACTCGTTTCTAGCTATGCGACTAATCTCTTTGTTTGCTTGGGTTCTTTGCTTTTTGTACTTTTTCCATTCTCTGACACTCTGAGTCTTTGCCTCCCTGCATCTTTGGTTAAACCAGGGGCTCTTTCTGGCCTTCCCATTTAAAATTTTGCCTTTGGGTATAAATTGTTTATCTGCCTTCTTGCACTTTGTCGCTACGTATTCCATCATTTCATTTACTGACTGTCCTTCCATGTCCCTTTCCCACTGAACCTCCTGCAGGAAGTTCCTCATTCTCGTGTAGTCCCCTCTTTTAAAGTCTGGTTTGTCTCTGTCAGTACTGTTTTCCCTCTCCACATGTAACTCTACTATGTACTCAAAGCTCAGCACCATATGGTCGCTGGCTCCCAGGGGGCTCTCGTGTGTTATGTCCTCAATGTGTGAGCTGCTCAGGGTGAATACAAGGTCCAGTTTTGCTGGTTCGTCTTCTCCTCTCTCTCTCTGGTCGTGTCCCTGACATGTTGGTGCATCAGGTTTTCCAGTACCACGTCCATCATCTTGGCTCTCCAAGTTTTTGGACCCCCACGTGGTTCCCAGTCGATCTCCCTGTGGTTGAAATCGCCCATGACCAGTAACTTTGCTCTGCTCGAGTGTGCTTTTCTTGCCACCTCCGCCAGTGAGTCCACCATTGCTCTGTTGTTCTCTTCATATTCCTCTCCTGGCCTCCTGCAGTTCTGTGGTGGGTTATACATCACTGCAATGACTGTCTTGTGCTCCTCAGAATGGATGGTACCTACTATAAAGTCCCTTTCTCTACACACCTCCATTCCTTCCATTTCCTCAAATTTCCAATGGTTCCTTAAGAGCACTGCGACCCCTCCTCCCTCCCTGCTCCTTCCCGAAAACTCTATGACTGAAGAAATACTTCCTAACATCCCTGTGATTCATTTGAGTCTTCAACTTCCAACTGTGTCAAGTGTTGCTGTGTCCCATCTCTGGAACATTCTGTCTCTGTCCACCTTGTCTATTCCTCTCAGTATCTTATATGTCGTTATCATGTCCCCCCTATCTCTCCCGTCCTCCAGTGTCGTCAGGTCGATTTCCCTTAACCTCTCCTCGTAGGACATACCCCTTAGCACCGGGACTAGTCTTATTGCAAACCTTTGCACTTTCTCTAGCTTCTTTACGTGCTTGGGTAGATGTGGGTTCCAAACTGGTGCTGCATACTCCAGTATGGGCCTAACGTACACAGTGTACAGGGTCCTGAACGATTCTTTATTAAGATGTCGGAATGCTGTTCTTAGGTTAGCTGTACTCACCTAATTGTACTCACCTAATTGTGGTTGCAGGGGTCGAGACTCAGCTCCTGGCCCCGCCTCTTCGCTGTCTGCTACTGGGTCTCTGCTCTCCCTGCTCCATGAGCTTTATCATACCTTGTCTTAAAACTATGTATGGTTCCTGCCTCCACTATATCTTTCTCTAGTCCATTCCACTTCCTGACTACTCTGTGGCTGAAGAAATGTTTCCTGACATCCCTTTGACTCATCTGAGTCTTCAGCTTCCAGTTGTGTCCCCTTGTTTCTGTGTTCCCTCTCTGAAACAACCTGTCACTATCTACCTTGTCAATTCCCCGCAGTATTTTGTATGTCGTTATCATGTCTCCTCTGACCCTTCTTTCCTCCAGTGTTGTTAGTCCTATTTCCCTCAACCTTTCTTCATAAGACAGACCCCTGAGTTGTGGAACTAACCTTGTCGCAAACCTTTGCACTTTCTCTAGTTTCTTGACGTGCTTGACCAGGTGTGGGTTCCAGACTGGTGCTGCATACTCTAGTATGGGCCTGACGTATACGGTATACAGTGTCTTGAACGATTCCTTGTTAAGGTAACGGAACGCTAATCTTAGGTTTGCTGTGTGTGTGTGTGTGTGTGTGTACTCACCTATTTGTACTCAAATATTTGTGGTTGCAGGGGTCGAGTCATAGCTCCTGGCCTCGCCTCTTCACTGATTGCTACTAGGTCACCTCTCTCCCTGCTCCATGAGCTTTATCAAACCTCGTCTTAAAACTATGTATGGTTCCTGCCTCCACTACGTCACTTTCTAGGCTATTCCACTTCCTGACAACTCTATGACTGAAGAAATACTTCCTAACATCCCTTTGACTCATAGGAGTCTTCAACTTCCAACTGTGACCCCTTGTTTCTGTGTCCCCTCTCTGGAACATCTTGTCTCTGTCCACCTTATCTATTCCTCGCAGTATTTTATATGTCGTTATCATGTCTCCCTAACCCTCCTGTCCTCTAGTGTCGCAGAACCGATTTCTCTTAACCTTTCTTCGTAGGACAATCCCCTTAGCTCTGGGACTAGTCTTGTTGCAAACCTCTGCACTTTCTCTAATTTCCTGACGTGCTTGACCAGGTGTGGGTTCCAAACTGGTGCTTCATACTCAAGTATGGGCCCGACGTATATGGTGTACAGAGTCTTGAACGATTCCTTAGTGAGGTATTGGAACGCTATTCTTAGGTTTGCCAGCCGCCCGTATGCTGCAGCAGTTATCTGATTGATGTGTGCCTCAGGAGATGTGCTCGGTATTATACTCACCCCAAGATCTTTTTCCTTGAGTGAGGTTTGCAGTCTTTGGCCACCTAGACTATACTCTGTCTGCGGTCTTCTTTGCCCTTCCCTGATCTTCATGACTTTACATTTGGCAGGGTTAAATTCAAGGAGCCAGTTACTGGACCAGGCTTGTAGCCGTTCCAGGTCTCTTTGTAGTCCTGCCTGATCCTTGACTGAGGATGTGTGTGTGTGTGTGTGTGTGTGTGTGTGTGTGTGTGTGTGTGTATGCTTATGTTTATGTGTGTGTTTGTATACCTACTTACCTAATAGTGGTTGCAGGGGTCGAGTCATAGCTCCTGGCCCCGCCTCTTCAGTTGTCGCTACTTGGTCACTCACTCCCTGCTTAGTGACCTTTATTATACCTCTTCTTAAAACTATGTATGGATCCTGCCTCTCCCATCTCACTTACTAGACTATTTCACTTCCTGACAGCTCTGTGACTGAAGAAATACTTCCTAACAAACATCTCTGTGACTCATCTGAGTCTTCTCTGGAACATCTTACCTCTGTCCACTTTGTCGATTCCCCTCAGTATTTTATATGTTGTTATCATGTCCCCCCTGTCCCACCTGTCCTCCAGTGTAGTCAGGTCAATTTCCCTTAACCTCTCCTCGTAGGACATACCCCTTAGCTCCATAATTAGTCTCGCTGCAAACTTTTGCACTCTAATTTCCTTACGTGCTTGCCCAGGTGTGGATTCCAAACTGGTGCTGCATATAGGGCTGATGTACACGGTGTACAAAGTCCTGAAGTCCTGAACGGCTCCTTACTGAGATGTCGGAAAGCTATTTTTATGTTTGCTAATCGCCCATATGCTGCAGCAGTTATTAGGTTGATGTGCGCCTCAGATGTGACCGGTGTTATTCTCACCCCAAGATCCTTTTCCTTGAGTGAGGCTTGTAGTCTTTGTCCCCCTAGGCTATATTATGTTTGCGGTCTTCTTTGCCCTTCCCCGATCTTCATTACTTTGCACTTGGCAGGGTTGAACTCCAGGAGCCAGTTGCTAGACCAGTCATGTAGCCTGTCCAGATCCCTTTGTAGTCCTGCCTGGTTCTCCTCCGATTGAATTTTCATTAACTTCACATCATCTGCAAACAGAGACATTTCCTTCTGTCCTAGAACTGACTGACCCACCGGTGGGTGGAACCCCGCTCGTGGCGCCCACTTCGACACCTCGTCAAGTAACATGACTCGTTGTTGCCTTCCCGTCAGGTATTCTCTGATCCAGTGCAGTACCTTGTTATACCTGCCTGGTCCTCCAGCTTTTGCACTAATCTCTTGAGTGGAACTGTATCAGAAGCCTTTTTACATTCCAAGAATATGAAATCTACCCACCCCCTCCCTCTCTCTCTTGTCTTACTGCTGTCACTTTGTCATAGAACTCCAGGAGGTTTGTGGAAGAAGATTTCCCGTCCCTGAATCAGTGCTGGTTGTCGCAGAAAAGCTCATTCCTTTCTAGGTGCTCCACCACTCTTCTCCTGATATCTTCTCCATGACTTTGCATACTATGTATGTCAGTGACACTGGTCTGCAATTTAATGCTGCATGTCTGTCTCCTTTTTTTAAAAATTGGGACTACATTTGCTGTCTTCCATACCTCAGGTAGTCGCCCTGTTTCGATAGATGTGTTGAAGATTGTTGTTAGTGGTACACATAGTGCCTCTGCTCCCTCTCTCAGGACCCATGGAGAGATGTTATCCGGCCCCATCGCCTTTGAGGTATCTAGCTCACTTAGCAGGCTCTTCACCTCCTCGGTTGTGTGTATTGTGTCCATCACTTGATGGTGTACCCCGCCTCTCCGTGTTCCTGGAGTCCTTTCTGTCTCCACTGTGAATACTTCTCACATATTTCTCGGTCATTTTCAGTGTACTCACCTAATTGTGGTTGCAGGGGTCGATTCATAGCTGAGTGTGTGTACTCACCTATTTGTACTCATCTGTTTGTGGTTGCAGGGGTCGTGACTCGGCTGCTGGCCCCGCCTCTTCACTGACCACTACTAGGTCCTCTCTCTCTCCCTGCTCTATGAGCTTTGTCATATCTCGTCTTAAAACTATGTGTCGTTCCTGCCTCCACTACATCACTTGCCAGACTATTCCACTCCTCTGTGTGTGTGTGTGTATGTATGTGTCTTTGTGTCTGTGTCTGTGTCTCTCTGTCTGGCTGGCTGTGTCTGTGTGTGTGTACTGAACTCCACCAGTCCCTTACATTCAACAACCCACACTGGTTAGTGGTTCATAATAGTCATAGTCGATGTCTCTAAGAAATTTTCCTATTATTTACTTAATGTACTTTCCACGTCATTTACATGTCTCCTCACCTTCTCTCTCTCAACCAAAATATCAGCTATTATTCTCTCGTCATTAATTATGCATAAAACTACTGACCAACATGGCCCAAATGTATTTAGCGCGTTTTTATTAATCACGGTAGCAGAAATAATTATAATAAAATACTAAGATTAATATCAATAATAATAAAAAATAATAATAATGATTTTAATAATAATAATTATTATTATTATTAACATTAGCGAAATAGATGAGGCATTAAATAGCAGCATAAGAAAGAATTACCGATGGCACTAGAACAGGACGTCAAATAAATTCTGAGGATGACACTAGAGCGCTACAAGAAGATCTGGATAAACTGATGCACTGATGTGGCAGACACAGTCAAACTGAATGCACTCTGAACTCTGATTAGCAGGAATCTAAACCAAAATTCTTCTAATCCTTAAATGTTACCAATCAAGCTAAGAGAATTCTTGGCTTCATATCAAGAAGAATAAATGATAGGAGTCCTCAGGTTATACTTCAGCTTAAATAATCTTTGGTAAAGCCTCGTATAAACGGGTCTTTATATTTATTTTATAAAATGGTCATAAATACAGAGAATGATTACGACGTTGATCACAAGTATTGAAAAGTTTTTTTCTCTGGAAAGGTAAAGAATTGAGAGATATGAATAAAGTAAATAAATGAAAAACGGGAATAAACTCATGGTACATAACGTCCTGCAAATATTGAAGCAAGACACGTCTGGCAGCAGTGGATTCAAGTTGGACAAATCTAGACTTGGAAATGATATAGGGAAACACTGGTTTGGCAATAGTTATGGATGAGTGGAACAAACTCCCGAGTATCGTCACTGAAGCGGGAACTTTAGGCCCCAGTCCCTTGGGCCTCAATGCTGGGTGATCCCATAAAGGTATCCCTGTGCTTCATAACCTCAGTCCCCTGGGCCTCAATGCTGGGTGATCCCATAAAGGTATCCCTGTACTTCGTAACCTCAGTCCCCTGGGCCTCAATGCTGGGTGATCCCATAAAGGTATCCCTGTACTCCATAACCCCAGTCCCCTTGGCCTCAATGCTGGGTGATCCCATAAAGGTATCCCTGTACTCCATAACCCCAGTCCCCTGGACCTCAATGCTGGGTGATCCCATAAAGGTATCCCTGTACTCCATAACCCCAGTCCCCTGGACCTCAATGCTGGGTGATCCCATAAAGGTATCCCTGTACTTCATAACCCCAGTCCCCTGGACCTCAATGCTGGGTGATCCCATAAATGTATCCCTGTACTTCATAACCTCAGTCCCCTGGACCTCAATGCTGGATGATCCCATAAAGGTATCCCTGTACTTCATAACCCCAGTCCCTTGGGCCTCAATGCTGGTTGATCCCATAAAGGAATCCCTGTACTTCATAACCCCAGTCCCTTGGGCCTCAATGATGGGTGATCCCATAAAGGTATCCCTGTACTTCATAACCCCAGTCCCTTGGGGCTCAATGCTGGGTGATCCCATAAAGGTATCCCTGTACTTCATAACCCCAGTCCCTTGGGCCTCAATACTGGGTGATCCCATAAAGGTATCCCTGTACTTCATAACCCCAGTCCCTTGGGCCTCAATACTGGGTGATCCCATAAAGGTATCCCTGTACTTCATAACCCCAGTCCCTTGGGTCTCAATGCTGGGTGATCCCATAAAGGTATCCATGTACTTCATAACCCCAGTCCCTTGGGCCTCAATGCTGGGTGATCCCATAAAGGTATCCCTGTACTTCATAACCCCAGTCCCCTGGACCTCAATGCTCGCTACTGAAATTGTGCAGCGTCATGCATAAGTTGATCATGCACTTAAATTTTAGCTTTGAATATTTGAATGTAATGAGAAGAGGCACTGTAACTCATCATAAAGAAAGTAATATCCCAATTTCATCAGTATAAATGGTACATTAGGATATTACACAACCAAAATATAATTCAAATCTTTCAAATGGTCAAAAGGACGAATATCCTAAAATACACAAGCACATGAAGCTGGAAACCGCTGACATATTACAATAACTTATCAGCTACGAAGTGTTGAAGTTAAATAGATGCGACACTCAGAGATTATAGCATGAAAAACGGCATTATAATTTTTCCAGCTTCCAAAAGAAGCAAACTAGAACGTACACATACCAGAATCAATTAAAACCTTCCTTCAAGTCATTACTCTCTTACGAGGTTGTCAGTCTAACAGTAAATAATTAAGCTTTATTTAAGCTTAGTATACATAGCTTACAGATTTCTAATTGTGATGTAAATAGTTTACAAAAACCGACACCTAATTATAGATATATAAAATAACTTTAAGTAGTACCTCCCTAGGTGGTTGCTGTCTACCAACCAGGGAAACTTGTCTCCACCTATCACACGCAAACTTAATTTGGGAATGTCCAGTGTAGCATTGTGTTTAGGGCATCCCCATCCCTCTCCCACATGTAAATAGTCTCATGAATCTCGCTATTTGGAACAAAAATATTCTCCAGGCTGAGGGACTGACCACCTCACAACTACATCTTCAAGGGTGATTGACTGATTACATCGTCTTTACATTTCTACTGCTTCTGCTGCCTCTGTAATCGACTGAAGAAGCCTACTGTGTAGGCGATACGTTTCGGAATCAAGATACCTAACTGTTGTACATGGCTTGGTAACAGAGTTGTGGATGAGTGGAACAAACTCCCGAGTACCGTCATAGAAGCTAAGACGTTGTGTAGTTTTAAAAATAGCTTGTGCTACTAGGTCAGTTGCCGTGCTCCTTTTTAAGTGAATGAGACCTGACCTGACTACCTTAAGGCATTGGCTTAAGCCAGTGGGTGAATTGGACGTGCCTCGCATGGGTCAGTAGGCCTGCTGCAGTGTTCCTTCTTTCTTATGTTTTATCAAACGGAAATGTTCAGAAACAGGAATGACTCTCGCCGTTATACTTAAAAACAACGTAAAGTAGGGGAACTCTTTTTTCCAGCTTTATTTTTCTCATATTTTATTTAAAATTCTCTAAAATCCGGTAAGAAAAAATATTCGATTTTCATTTTTTCAGAAATCCATTTTCATAAAATTTGCATAAATATTGACAAATTGGCACCCACAAAGAACAAATAAAATTGATAAAGAATTCTTCCTGATAAGTCACCAACATTTAGGATTTGAAGCCGATCAGAAGAGCCATTCCCTAGTTCTTACATGGGTAACAATTTGCTTAATAAAATTGCCAAATTGAAAATTACACATGTCATAGTGAGTGACAAGCTGTGTTTTAAAAACGCCCACCTGTGGAAAAAGTTTGAAGAGGATCAGAAAAGTCATTCCCCAATACCTGATCTGATTCCAAATTTTTTAACTATTTCAGTAAAATTTCAAAATTTGCGTCGTCAAAATTATTTTCGAGTCATCCAGGTAAAATATTCCTTAGTTATTTTAATTGAAAATAAATATAACTATTTATTCATTAAAATAGTGATGAATTGGGATTGATGACGCCCAGTGGCAACTGAGTCTTGTGTTCAGGACGCCACACTAGTGGTGAAAATTTGAAGCCGATCAAATGAGTCATTCCCCAGTTATAGCATAGATTCCAACGACTGCACATTTTGTTTACTATTTTCCTACATCAACAAATTCTCCTGCGCTAAAACGAAGCTTAATAGTTACTATCCTAACACTAAGATGCTTCAGTTATTCAATATGGAAATAAATGGGCTTTATCGAGTCACAAACAGATCTACCTGGATACAAGATACATGAGTATAAGATTTAGTCAGCTGGAGAATGCTGGGTCAGCTGGAGAATGCTAGGTCAGCTGGAGAATGCTGGGTCAGCTGGAGAATGCTAGGTCAGCTGGAGAATGCTGGGTCAGCTGGAGAATGCTGGGTCAGGTAGAGAATGTTGCATATGACAGTCTTCAAAGTAGTGTGATAGTTACAACCTCTTTTTATGTTACCAAAGGTTGTAACTATCACCCTATGACCCAACATTCTCCTCCTGACCCAACATTCTCCACCTGACCCAACATTCTCCACCTGACCCAACATTCTCCACCTGACCCAACATTCTCCTCCTGACCCAACATTCTCCTCCTGACCCAACATTCTCCTCCTGACCCAACATTCTCCTCCTGACCCAACATTCTCCACCTGACCCAACATTCTCCACCTGACCCAACATTCTCCTCCTGACCCAACATTCTCCTCCTGACCCAACATTCTCCACCTGACCCAACATTCTCCACCTGACCCAACATTCTCCTCCTGACCCAACATTCTCCACCTGACCCAACATTCTCCACCTGACCCAACATTCTCCACCTGACCCAACATTCTCCACCTGACCCAACATTCTCCACCTGACCCAACATTCTCCACCTGACCCAACATTCTCCACCTGACCCAACATTCTCCACCTGACCCAACATTCTCCACCTGACCCAACATTCTCCACCTGACCCAACATTCTCCACCTGACCCAACATTCTCCACCTGACCCAACATTCTCCACCTGACCCAACATTCTCCACCTGACTAAATCCTATAAATACTCATGTATCTTGTATCCAGGTAGATCTGTTTGTGACTTGATAAAGCCCACTGCGTGGGCGAAACGTTGTCAATAAAGGATCATATTATACTGCTTATGTGTTTATTTTTCCAACTATTCAATATCAAAGTCTCGAGTAGATGTAAACTGACAATTTTTTAACGTGTTTTAACGAGGATAAATTTTGTTACGCTGTTTTCCACATAAACTCTGGTGAAATCTTCACCTACACTTCTGAACTTCACTCTTCACTGCCGTCCTACTTTTTGGCAGCATTTTTGAAGAATATAAACTTGGCCAGTGAGGATTTGCAAGTTATGTGAACCATTTTAGGACGCTGAGAATGACACGTTCACTAACTTGGGTCTCTGGTCGCCTGAACATGACACTTGTGACTCGATTTTGATCCTCGTTACCATATACATTTTTTTAAAATCTGAAGCCTTTTGGATGAGTCGATTTCGAGTTTTGATTAAAGTAAAATAAAAAATAGAAGAAAGATAAAGATAAAAAACAATAAAAAAAATTAGGCAACCTCTTAAAGTTACTTTTTCGGATAAATAATAATAATAATAATAATTTAATAATAATAGTCTAATAACAATAATAATAATAATAGTCTAATCTCCCATATTAATAATGCCTCCCGTCTTTTGAAAATATACTTTCACATAATAGAAAATTATTCAGCACGTCTTTCAGTGTGTATATAATTGCAGTTTTATATATTAAAGGATTATTCATTAGTAGAATACAAGTGACATGCAGCCTCAATGACTTTCGTTTATATATACAGTGGACCCCCGAGTAACGAACACCCCGGAAATCGTACAATTATGTAAGTATAATATTGTAAGTGCTTTTGTAAATGTATTTTTGGGGTTTGAAATGGACTAACCTACTTGACATTATTTCTTAAGGGAGTAAATATATATAACTTGTAATTTTCCACAAGATAAAGAAGCTTATCACAGGTTAACGCCAATACTTCGCTTTCACGAAGAACTAAGACAAAGCCATTCCCCATTGTTGAGAAGCTCAGAAGAACGAACCCACCATCAGGGTGTCGAGGGAGTTTCCACCTTAGCTGTAATGCACACCAGCCACCTCTCGACCCGAGATAAAAGACAACGGATTTTCTTTAGCGTTCGCTTTACTACCTCGCATAAGACTGGGTTCGACGCCTACGATCCAGCGTCGAGTTGTGACCCAGGAAAATTCTTTCCCCTGCCGAAGCCTTTATCTACGAGAGTAATATTTGCATATTAGAAAACTGGAGGAGATATGAGATTATATCGGTGGTTGGTTGTTTAGGGATCTTAAAGCTGTCAAGGTGTTTAATAAGATGTATACAAACAGCACAGCTCGCCTTGAAGACGCCGCCGCGGATTAAAGTTTGAAGTTTGCCTGCTAGACCGTTGTTTTGCAGTGTTATGTACTGGCTGTCTTAGTGATTCCTGAGTAATTCTCAGAACAGTTAGATATATTAGTTATACTAATAGCTTGCAAGTCCCAGTCTGATGATTTGCAAATCAGATTTATTAGTACTTACTATCATTCGTGAATCATAGTAGTTAACCCAATGATTCATCAGTGAGATTCACTGTGGTCTTGAAACAGAACATTTTAAGTAACAAATGATGATTTCAAGAATTCTGTTGCAACGCAATTTAATTTAATCGATGTCATTTCTAATTATGTCTTTCCTAATTGATAGCATTCCTTAAGATTCCTTAAGAGAGGCAGATAAGACTCACAGAGTGTGGTGAGAGGTGTAGATAAGACTCACAGTGTGGTGAGAGAGGTAGATAAGACTCAGTGTGGTGAGAGAGGTAAATAAGACTCACAGAGTGTGGTGAGAGAGGTAGATAAGACTCACAGAGTGTGGTGAGAGAGGTAGATAAGACTCACAGAGTGTGGTGATAGGTAGATAAGACTCACAGAGTGTGGTGATAGGTAGATAAGACTCAGAGTGTGGTGATAGGTAGATAAGACTCACCGAGTGTGGTGATAGGTAGATAAGACTCACAGAGTGTGGTGAGAGGTAGATAAGACTCACAGAGTGTGGTGAGAGGTAGATAAGACTCACAGAGTGTGGTGTGGTGAGAGGTAGATAAGACTCACAGAGTGTGGTGAGAGGTAGATAAGACTCACAGAGTGTGGTGAGAGGTAGATAAGACTCACAGAGTGTGGTGAGAGGTAGATAAGACTCACAGAGTGTGGTGACAGAGGTAGATAAGACTCAGAGTATGGCAACAGGTAGATAAGACTCATACAGTGTAGTGAGAGAGGTAGATAAGACTCATACAGTGTAGTGAGAGAGGTAGATAAGACTCGCATTGGATGGTGAGAGAAATGACTCTCATAGGGTGGTGAGAAAGGAGATAGACGAGACTTACAGGATGTGACAGACGTAAAGACTCACATATGGGGGTAAGAGAGAGAGAGGAAGAGAGATATGACACACAGGGTGGTAACATAGATAAATAGATAAGAAACATAATGTAGTGAGAGATAAAAGAGACACATAGGATGGTGAGAAACTGGCAGATAAGACACATATAGGGTGATGAGAAAGGTAATAATGATATCTTTATTTACTACAAGTACATGTACAAGGTATACAGTCCTAAATGACATCAATGACATACTACTATATAGAAAGCCGCTTGTTATGCACAGTATTTCCCGCAAATTACATCAGTTTTGTCCCAGGATGCGACCCACACCAGTTCACTAACACCTAGGTACCCATTTTACTGATGGGTGAACATAGACAACCTGTGTAAAGAAACACGCCCAGTGTTTCTACCCTCACTGGGAATCGAACCCAGACCCTCGCCGTGTAAAGCGAGAGCTTTAGCCACCAGGCCACGGGGCAGTTAAAAGTTACAGAGGGCGAAGAGAGAAGTACATACTGTACATTAGGTAGAGAAAGAGGTAGGTAAGACTCACATAATGTGGTGGATAAAATGCACAGGGAGTCAGGAGGTCTTAAGACTCACACTGGGTGATGTGAGAAGAGTTACGAGTCAATAGAGTGGTGAGAGAGGTAGACACGTCATATTCAGTGGTGAGAGAGGTAGACACGTCATATTCAGTGGTGAGAGAGGTAGACACGTCATATTCAGTGGTGAGAGAGGTAGACACGTCATATTCAGTGGTGAGAGAGGTAGACACGTCATATTCAGTGGTGAGAGAGGTAGACACGTCATATTCAGTGGTGAGAGAGGTAGACACGTCATATTCAGTGGTGAGAGAGGTAGACACGTCATATTCAGTGGTGAGAGAGGTAGACACGTCATATTCAGTGGTGAGAGGTAGCACGTCATATTCAGTGGTGAGAGAGGTAGACACGTCATATTCAGTGGTGAGAGAGGTAGACACGTCATATTCAGTGGTGAGAGAGGTAGACACGTCATATTCAGTGGTGAGACAGGTAGACACGTCATATTCAGTGGTGAGAGAGGTAGACACGTCATATTCAGTGGTGAGAGAGGTAGACACGTCATATTCAGTGGTGAGAGAGGTAGACACGTCATATTCAGTGGTGAGAGAGGTAGACACGTCATATTCAGTGGTGAGAGAGGTCGATAAGACACGTGAGGTGGTGAGAGAGAGGTAGATAAAATTCAATGGGTGGGGAAAGAAAATTAAATAATAAAGGGTGGAAAGAGATGTAGGTAAAACACACAGAGTGGTGAGAGCTGTAGATAAGACACAGAGTGGTGAGAGCTGTAGATAAGACACAGAGTGGTGAGAGCTGTAGATAAGACACAGAGTGGTGAGAGAAGACACACAGGGAAATGAGAGAGGATATAGGATTTACAGAGGATAGTGAGAAAGGTGTTAAACTCACGAAGGGTAGTGAGAGAGGAAATATATTTGCATATGGTGGCTAGAGAGGAAGATAAGAATCACATAGGGTAGTGAGAGTTTAGATAAGACTAGAGATTAAACAAAGATATATATTATGAATAATGGATACCATTCACATAGGGCGATGAGGAAGGTTGATGAGACTCACATGGAGGGTGAGAGAGGAGATAAGACTAACAAGGGATGATCAGAGAGGTAAATGAGACTCAATTAAGAAGTGTAAGAAGTAGATAAGACTCACATAAAAGAGTGGTAAATAAGACACAGGGTGGTGAAGAGGTGTGAGGACTCAAATAGGTTGGTGAGAGAGATAGACGAGACTCACACAGGTAGAGATGGTGTAGAAGCTCAGAGACGTAGGAGAAAGAGGTAGATAAGACTCACATAAGGTAGTCAGAGTGATAGAGAAGACTCATATAGAGTAGTGAGAGAGAGAGATAAGTCTCACATTGGATAGTTGAGAGAAATCAGTGAGACTTATGTTGGTGAAAGAAGAAATATGTCTCACGTAAAACACACGTAGAAGGTGTGAGAGGTGGATAAGTCTCACAAAGACTCACACTAAGTAGTGAGAAAGATGGACAAGACTCACATTGGGTAGTTAAAGAGTTAGATACAACTGACAGAGATTGGCAAATAAGTCGCATAAAGTGGTGAAGAGGTGTGAAGACTCACATAAAATCAGAGTACTGTGGTTGGATCAGTTCACCAAAACGACTTTGGAGAGGAAGGTTAGGATATTTCTGTCTGACCTGGACCATTGTTAAGTTACAACCTAGACGAGAAGGACAGAAGACAGAACGGGGAGAGGGACGAGGAGAAGCAGCAACAGCAGGAGCAGCAGCAGAAGTAGCAGCTGTAGTAGTAGTAGTAGTAGTCGTGAGGAAATAGCAGCAACAACAGTGGTAGTAGTAGTAGTCATGAGGAAGTAACAGCAGCAGTAGTAGTAGTAGTAGTAGTAGTAGTAATAGTAGTAGTAGTCATGAGGAAATAGCAGCACCAGCAGTAGTAGTCATGAGGAAATAGCAGCACCAGCAGTAGTACTCATGAGGAAATAGCAGCATCAGCAGTAGTAGTCATGAGGAAATAGCAGCAACAGCAGTAGTAGTCATGAGGAAGTAACAGCAGCAGGAGTAGTAGTCATGAGGAAATAGCAGCAGCAGCAGTAGTAGTCATGAGGAAATAGCAGCATCAGCAGTAGTAATCATGAGGAAATAGCAGCAGCAGCAGTAGTAGTCATGAGGAAATAGCAGCAGCAGCAGTAGTAGTCATGAGGAAATAGCAGCAACAATGGTAATGGTAGAACAAGTGATAGCAGAAAGAGAGAGTAGCATAGAGAAATAACTAAGAATACAGGTAAAAGTGGCAGTGTAGGAAACAAGAGAAGAAAGGAACACTGCAGATGGGCTACTGGTCCATGGGAGGAGGACAAACCCACACGGAACAAAGCCTCCCATGGAAAACCCTACTGGACAAGAACTCTCGGACGAAACCCACCAAGATGGAAGATCGGAAAGATAAAGAAATACTGAAGACAAATGAAGAGGAAAGAGAGGAAGCAGCAAAAGTTGGATCAAGTCTCAGGCGTTCTGAAGATTAGAACATTTCTCAATGTAATGGGAGAGACAGACATAAAGAAAGCAAGACAAACATGAAAATATGGCGTCTTTAAAGAAGCCACTGCCTGGAGAAAGTTTTGCACAATTAAGATTCCCAAATGTTGCACAAGTGTCTCATTCTAGAGAAAGGGTAGATATTTAGCAGAGGACCAGTTAATAGGATGACTGTGATCTCTGACGTGACAGAAAAGACGCTCTTAGTGTCTCCAAGGCGAACACTTCTTCAGAAAGAGTCCAGTCAGTTGAACCAAGAAATAACAGGAAATTGAGTAGATACACGAAGAATCAGTGACAGGAGGAGACGAATGAGTAAGATTAGTCCCAAGGGAAGAATGAGACGAAAAGAAAGTTTGATTGCCAGAGGACGAAGGGTATTGTTTGGATTTTGAAGATTGGTAAAGCAGGGAAGGCAAATAAGAGCACGTTTAGTGTGAGAGTAGGCAGAGTTTATGAAATGAGAAAGATAGTTAGAGCGAGAGAACTAGCTGCGAAGAATGGAAATTCCATGGTAAAGAAATTGAGGGTCACAGATGCAGAGGACACGAAAGAAGTGAGAAACAAGAACACATTTCTTGACAGAAAGAGCATGATAAGAAAAGTAGTTAATGTACATTACTGAACATTTCTGGCTTTCAGTAGACGGAAAAAGACAAGCCTGCCACTGAGGAGTAGATTTGAACATCAAGGAAGCACAGAGTGAGATTTCCATTCAGTTTTGAGCTTGATAGAAGAAGCAAGATTAATGGTATCAAGTAAAGATTGTAAGAGACTAGAGCCATTTGGCCACAGAGCACAGACAGAGAACATATCCAAATAACGAATAGAAAACAGTTTCAAAGTTCTCAATATAAAGGTTAGCAAAGACAGGGATACCATAACAACGATAACAGTTTAAGAATATAATTAACTTTGAAAGGAGTCCACATAAAGGCGAATTAGATCAAGAAAAACATCAGTGGTTATAGGAAGGTGAAGAAGCCCTTCATTGGCCTTCACTATGAGAAAACTGAGAGCATCATTAAGAGAAACATTAGTGAAGAGGGATTCAGCGTCAAGATGCTTCAGCATCTTACACGTTCGATAAGGTCTTGAGGGTGACGGAGGCGAGCAGGGAAAAGAAAGCCAAAGAAAGGAGTGAGAGTTTTTGCCAGCCAGGATGCAAGGGGATAAGACAGAACCTCTTGAGCAAATGATGGACAAAGAGGAATACGTACCATCTTTGTGTGTTTTAGGAAAACAATAAAAATAAGTTCGAGAGGGACAGATAACACGGATACGTTGAGCAAGATCAAAGTAACGAGGACAGAGGGTAAAGAGAGACTAAAGTTTCAGGCTAAAAGTTCTCTTGATGCAATCAAGAGGGTTGGACGCAAGAGGAGTATAGGCGCCTGAGTCAGAGAACAAGAATTCGACTTTTCGGGGGTAACCCTGACGATAAATAATAACCACGGAATTGCCTTTGCCAGAAGAAAGGGCAAGGATAGTAGTAGTAAGCGATCTGAGAGAGGCAAGGTCAACTTCATAGTGACCAGCAAGATGGTCATTAAAAAAAGGACAATCACTGGCAGAAGTGAGAGCGCCACTAATAATAGACATGTCAGGGATACTCACAGAGTTAGACTGACAAGAAGAATCAAAGGAACTAATTAGATCAATGGCATCACGAGGGTGAAGTGGCACGCTGAAGCTGGGAAAGTGAGAGAGAGAGGAAATATTAATAAGACAGTGAGTGAGGGAGAATTATAACCAGGGGATGTTAGAGGGGAGTCAGAGGAGTGTGTTGTGTAAGGCAGTAGAGTCAAGGCTCAAATTATGCAGCACGTTGATGTTGTCGTTGACGTTAGCGTTGATGTTGATTGTGTCGTTGACGTTAGTGTTGAAGGTGTCGTTGACGTTAGCGTTGATGTTGATTGTGTCGTTGACGTTAGCGTTGATGCGGACGGTATCGTTGACGCTGATGGTGTCGTTGACGTTAGCGTTGATGTTGACGTTGACGTTAGCGTTGATGTTGACAGTGTCGTTGACGTTAGCGTTGATGTTGACGTTAGCGTTGATGTTGACGTTAGGGTTGATGTTGACTGTCTTTGACGTTAACGTTGATGTTGACGTTGACGTTAGCGTTGATGTTGACGGTGTCGTTGACGTTAGCGTTGACGTTAGCATGGATGTTGACGTTCGCGTTAACGTTGACTTTGACTTTAATGTTCGCCTTGACGTTAACGGTGACTGTTCGAAACGTAGTTCTAAAGTTCCGTTTTTAAGTGCGAGTTCTTGGCGACCTCACACAGGGTGGTGAGAGCAGTAAATGACTCACACAGGGTGGTGAGAGCAGTAAATCACTCACACAGGGTGGTGAGAGCAGTAGATGACTCACACAGGGTGGTGAGAGCAGTAGATGACTCACACATGGTGGTGAGAGCAGATGACTCACACAGGGTGGTGAGAGCAGTAAATGACTCACACAGGGTGGGGAGAGCAGTAGATGACTCACACAGGGTGGTGAGAGCAGTAAATGACTCACACAAAGTGGGGAGAGCAGTAGATGACTCACACAGGGTGGTGAGAGCAGTAAATGACTCACACAGGGTGGTGAGAGCAGTAAATGACTCACACAGGGTGGTGAGAGCAGTAAATGACTCACACAGGGAGGTGAGAGCAGTAAATGACTCACACAGGGTGGGGAGAGCAGTAGATGACTCACACAGGGTGGTGAGAGCAGTAGATGACTCACACAGGGTGGTGAGAGCAGTAGATGACTCACACATGGTGGTGAGAGCAGTAGATGACTCACACAGGGTGGTGAGAGCAGATGACTCACACAGGGTGGTGAGAGCAGTAGATGACTCACACAGGGTGGTGAGAGCAGTAGATGACTCACACAGGGTGGTGAGAACAGTAGATGACTCACACAGGGTGGTGAGAGCAGTAGATGACTCACACAGGGTGGTGAGAGCAGTAGATGACTCACACAGGGTGGTGAGAGCAGTAGATGAGACTCACACTGGGTGGTGAGAGCAGTAGATGACTCACACAGGGTGGTGAGAGCAGTAGATGACTCACACATGGTGGTGAGAACAGTAGATGACTCACACAGGGTGGTGAGAGCAGTAGATGACTCACACAGGGTGGTGAGAGCAGTAGATGACTCACACAGGGTGGTTAGAGCAGTAGATGACTCACACAGGGTGGGGAGAGCAGTAGATGACTCACACAGGGTGGTGAGAGCAGTAGATGACTCACACATGGTGGTGAGAGCAGTAGATGACTCACACAGGGTGGTGAGAGCAGTAGATGACTCACACAGGGTGGTGAGAGCAGTAGATGAGACTCACACAGGGTGGTGAGAGCAGTAGATGACTCACACAGGGTGGTGAGAGCAGTAGATGACTCACACAGGGTGGTGAGAGCAGTTGATGACTCACACAGGGTGGTGAGAGCAGTAGATGACTCACACAGGGTGGTTAGAGCAGTAGATGACTCACACAGGGTAGTGAGAACAGTAGATGACTCACACAGGGTGGTGAGAACAGTAGATGAGAGTCACACAGGGTGGTGAGAACAGTAGATGACTCACACAGGGTGGTTAGAGCAGTAGATGACTCACACAGGGTAGTGAGAACAGTAGATGACTCACACAGGGTGGTGAGAACAGTAGATGAGACTCACACAGGGTGGTGAGAACAGAAGATGAGACTCACACAGGGTAGTGAGAGCAGTAGATGAGACTCACACAGGGTGGTAGACCCACATTCACACAGTGTAAGGGGACCCAGACTCACATAGTGTAAGGGGACCCAGACTCACACAGTGTAAGAGGACCCAGACTTACACAGTGTAAGGGGACCCAGATTCACGCAGTGTAAGGAGACCCAGACTCACACAGTGTGAGGGGACCCAGACTCACTCGGTGTAAGGGGACCCAGACTCACACAGTGTAAGGGGACCCAGACTCACTCAGTGTAAGGGGAATCAGACTCACACAGTGTAAGGGGACCCAGACTCACTCAGTGTAATGGGACCCAGATTCACTCAGTGTAAGGTGAGCCAGACTCACTCAGTTTAAGGGGACCCAGACTCACTCAGTGTAAGGGGACCCAGACTCACTCAGTGTAAGGGGACCCAGCTCACACAGTGTGAGGGGACCCACATTCACACAGTGTAAGGGGACCCAGATTCACACAGTGTAAGGGGACTCAGATTCACACAGTGTAAGGGGACCCAGATTCACACAGTGTAAGGGGACCCAGACTCAGTGTAAGGGAACCCAGACTCACACAGTGTAAGGGGACCCAGACTCAGTGTAAGGGGACCTAGACTCACAGTGTAAGGGGACCCAGACTCACACAATGTAAAGGGACCTAGATTCACGCAGTATAAGGGGACACAGACTCACACAGTGTAAGGGGACCCAGACTCACACAGTGTGAGGGGACCCACATTCACACAGTGTAAGGGGACCCAGATTCACACAGTGTAAGGGGACTCAGATTCACACAGTGTAAGGGGACCCAGATTCACAGTGTTAGGGGACCCAGACTCAGTGTAAGGGGACCCAGACTCACACAGTGTAAGGGGACCAAGACTCACACAGTGTAAGGAGACCCAGACTCACACAGTGTAAGGGGGCCAAGACTCACACAGTGTAAGGGGACCCAGACTCACACAGTGTGAGGGGACCTACATTCACACAGTGTAAGTTGACCCAGACTCAGTGTAAGGGGAACCAGACTCAGTGTAAGGGAACCCAGACTCAGTATAAGGGGACCCAGACCCAGTGTAAGGGGACCCAGACTCACGCAGTGTAAGAGGACCCAGACTCACACAGTGTAAGAGGACCCAGACTCACACAGTGTAAGGGGACCCAGACTCACACAGTGTAAGGGGACCCAGACTCACACAGTGTAAGGAGACCCAGACTCACACAGTGTAAGGAGACCCAGACTCACACAGTGTAAGGGGACCCAGACTCAGTGTAAGGGAACCCAGACTCACACAGTGTAAGGGGTCCCAGACTCAGTGTAAGGGGACCCAGACTCACACAGTGTAAGGGGACCCAGACTCACACAGTGTAAAGGGACCCACATTCACACAGTGTAAGAGGACCCAGATTCACACAGTGTAAGGGGACTGGTGGTGGTTTAAGCACCAACTGGTGGTGGTGTAAGCACCAACTGGTGGTGGTGTAAGCACCAACTGGTGGTGGTGTAAGCACCAACTGGTGGTGGTGTAAGCACCAACTGGTGGTGGTGTAAGCACCAACTGGTGGTGGTGTAAGCACCAACTGGTGGTGGTGTAAGCACCAACTGGTGGTGGTGTAAGCACCAACTGGTGGTGGTGTAAGCACCAACTGGTGGTGTTGTAAATTCCTGGAGATATTTCCTTCAAGGAAGGATGTTTGCTTTGATACTTTTAAAGGACTCTTGATCCAAGGAACTGTAGCTGCCCCCCATCACCTTCCTAGGATCAAACCAGAGTACCTCTCATTCTTCAGACGGTGAATGTCTCTTGAATTTCAAGCAATTACCCATAAATACGCAGTAATAATAAAATAATAATAATAATAATAATAATAATAATAATAATAATGATAATAACAATAAATAATAAATTAATAATAATATCAATAATTATAATAATAAAAATATTATTAATAATAATAATAATAACAGTAACATTCACCATAATAAAGTAGTCGATTCATCCTTAAATTTACAAAATAAATCTGCAGTGAGCAGCCCGCACCTCGCCTCCCCCAGGATGCTGTACCAGCCAGGAGGTGTCAAGTTGCTGCTGTTGCTGCTGCTGTTGCAGGTGTTGCTGTCCAGGAACACCGAGTCTTTTCCACGCTACAACAGACAAGTTGACCCCAGTAAGTACACCATTGATTTTTTTAAGGGCTAAACCCGTGTGGGTTGTTCGGCGTAAGAAGTGTTGAGGAAAGAAATAACTAATAATAATAATAATAATTGTAATTATAATAATGAGGTGGTGGCTACGAGAGGCTGATGACCTTCTATAAATAATATTAAATGGTGTAAACATCCTGTGGGGGATATTTACTTATATACGATCACAACTCTCAACGAGGCTCTTAATATATTCCCCAGCGAGGCTCCTAATATCCCCCAGCGAGGCTCTTAATATATACCCCAGCGAGGCTCTTAATATATACCCCAGCGATGCTCTTAATTTATACCCCAGCGATGCTCTTAATTTATACCCCAGCGAGGCTCTTAATATATACCCCAGCGAGGCTCTTAATATCCCCCAGCGAGGCTCTTAATATCCCCCAGCGAGGCTATTAATATATACCCCAGCGAGGCTATTAATATATACTCCAGCGAGGATCTTAATATATACCCCAGCGAGGATCTTAATATATACCCCAGCGAGGCTCTTAATATACCCCAGCGATGCTCTTAATATTCCCCAGCGAGGCTCTTAATATCCCCCAGTGAGGCTCTTAATATATACCCCAGCGAGGCTCTTAATATCCCCCAGCGAGGCTCTTAATATCCCCCAATGAGGCTCTCAATATCTCCCAGCGATGATCTTAATATCTCCCAGTGAGGCTTTTAATATCCCCCAGCTATGCTCTTAATTTATACCCCAGCGAGGCTCTTAATATCTTCCAGTGAGGCTCTTAATATCTCCCAGTGAGGCTCTCAATATCTCCCAGCGATGATCTTAATATCTCCCAGTGAGGCTTTTAATATCCCCCAGCGATGCTCTTAATTTATACCCCAGCGAGGCTCTTAATATCTCCCAGTGAGGCTCTTAATATATCCCAGTGAGGCAAAAATTATCCTCCAGAGAGGCTCTTAATATCCTCCAGTGAGGCTCTTAATATCCTCCAGAGAGGCTCTTAATATCCTCCAGTGAGGCTCTTAATATCTCCCAGCGAGGCTCTTAATATCCTCCAGTGAGGCTCTTAATATCTCCCAGTGAGGCAAATAATATCCTCCAGAGAGGCTCTTAATATCCTCCAGTGAGGCTCTTAATATCTCCCAGCGAGGCTCTTAATATCCTCCAGTGAGGCTCTTAATATCCTCCAGTGAGGCTCTTAATATCCTCCAGTGAGGCTCTTAATATCCTCCAGTGAGGCTCTTAATATCTCCCAGCGAGGCTCTTAATATCCTCCATTGAGGCTCTTAATATCCTCCAGTGAGGCTCTTAATATCCTCCAGTGAGGCTCTTAATATCCCACAGCGAGGCTCTTAATATCTCCCAGCGAGGCTCCTAATATCTCCCAGCGAGGCTCCTAATATCTCTCAGTGAGGCTCTTAATATCCTCCAGTGAGGCTCTTAATATCCTCCAGAGAGGCTCTTAATATCCTCCAGTGAGGCTCTTAATATCCTCCAGAGAGGCTCTTAATATCCTCCAGTGAGGCTCTTAATATCTTCCAGTGAGGCTCTTAATATCCTCCAGTGAGGCTCTTAATATCCTCCAGAGAGGCTCTTAATATCCTCCAGTGAGGCTCTTAATATCCTCCAGCGAGGCTCTTAATATCTCCCAGCGAGGCTCTTAATATCTCCCAGTGAGGCTCTTAATATCCTCCAGTGAGGCTCTTAATATTCTCCAGTGAGGCTCTTAATATCCTCCATGAGGATTTAATATCAGTTATTTATTCAGTAATTCAACTACGTCATCGGGCAAGAGCGCTGGAGTCGGTGAGGCTTCCGTGGTAAATTAAAATGCTGACACCTAATTCTTCATTAGGGGGATCTAAGCTTTATTATCAATTTGGGAAGACTTAAATAAAAAAATAATGGGGGACCAGTGTATTGTATCGTTGGCTTTGGGAGTGAGGTTAATCGCAGAGAGCGAGTATAGTTAACCTGGCTGATTGCAAGACTAGTTAGAGGTAGCTAGCAGGAGCAGCAACTATCCAAGATTTGAAAATACGGGAGTGTAGGCTTTAGCTTTTCAGGGAGGGGAATTTGGATTGTGATAATGTATGTCTGTCGACATCCTATAAATCCCACCACCCTAGCCAGAGTAAATATCTGACTAGAGGTTCAAAGGCGACCTCGGAAAGCATTCAGACGAAGAAATAGTCCCGGGATCTGTCTCTGGAGTGTCAGACTCAGTGCCATGACTGACGGCTGGTGATATGAATACCTTGTTTAGTAGTGGACACACACTGCTTAGATTGTCACTTAACGAAGGTCTGATCAGATCAGCTATCAGAGGTGTTGAACATCCTAAATAGGTAAATTAGCGATACCATTATTTTTTTTAATATTTTACTTGTCACATTAGTGTTAATTAGCCTGGGGTATAATAGGAATTAGTTATTAACTTTGCCTGTAGGCTCCAGGTCTCTCACGTAACTTACATTTACATGTAAACAGTCACTTGGCAGCTCAAGGGTTTGTCCCAGACCTGTAACCTAAGCGTCAAACATGCTAGGGAGAGGAGGAGGAGAGAGCTGGGAAGACCTTAGCTAGGAACAGTTTCCACATCTCAAATAAGTCTGGTCGGGACTTATTCATCAAGTCTGTTGCTTCTTGTGTACGAGTGACGCTCATCATCTTAGTTCTTCCTTCATTTTGATCCAGAAAGAATAACTGCAAAGATAATTAGTGAAAGAAAGATTATTCCCTCAGTTAATTAATCTGTCATTCTGAGCAGATGTGTGTGTGTGTGTGTGTGTGTGTGTGTGTGTGTGTGTTTGTGTGTGTGTGTGTGTGTGTGTGTGTGTGTGTGTGTGTGTGTGTGTGTGTGTGTGTGTGTGTGTGTGTGTGTGTGTGGGAAAGCCCCTCACACTGCCACCAACACACCAACATCCTCAACAGACTATCCTCAAAAATAGATTTTAGGAAAATTCAGCTTCCTTGACCACTCTGATAGACACCGGATGATCCCCTACAGCTTTAGCGCCTCCGCATGAATAATAATAATAATACTAACAATAATATTATTATTATTATTAACAGTAATGTTAATAATGATAATAACTAATAACAATAACAGTATTAATACTACTAATAAAATAATAATAAGATGTGTTTGTGTTGTCTCATCATATATTGATACATTCTATTTTACATTTCCTTCCCCTGCATCAATTATCACTTCAGCTGTGCATCAATTATCACTTCAGCTGTGCATCAATTATCACTTCAGCTGTGCATCAATTATCACTTCAGCTGTGCATCAATTATCACTTCAGCTGTGCATCAATTATCACATCAGCTGTGCATCAATTATCACTTCAGCTGTGCATCAATTATCACTTCAGCTGTGCATCAATTATCACTTCAGCTGTGCATCAATTATCACATCAGCTGTGCATCAATTATCACTTCAGCTGTGCATCAATTATCACTTCAGCTGTGCATCAATTATCACTTCAGCTGTGCATCAATTATCACTTCAGCTGTGCATCAATTATCACTTCAGCTGTGCATCAATTATCACTTCAGCTGTGCATCAATTATCACTTCAGCTCTAAAACAAAAATTCCCAATTATTCATTCGTCTTCATTTTTTTTTTACTTTATTTTCTTCTGTTGCCTCGTGTTATCCCTCGTGTTATCCCTCGTGTTATCCCTCGTGTTATCCTTCGTGTTATCCCTCGTGTTATTCCTACTGAAAGTGCAGAAAAAAACTTACTTTTATCTTTTATGACCTTTCATAACTTTATATGTTGTTGTCATATCTCCTCCCACCAATCAGCGGGAACATCGTTAGTGTTGCCATCTTGTTAATGTTACCATCTCGTTAGTGTTGCCAGCCTCTCAACCTATCTCACAACAAGGCATACAAACAAACAAAGCTGTTTCTATACACAACCCGCACGACAAAGTTGATCCCATGTATCAGAAATCTTCCCTATGAGGATAGACTGAGGGCCCTGAATCTGCACTCTCTAGAAAGGTGTAGAATTAGGGGGGATAAGATTGAGGTGTATAAATGGAAAACAGGAATAAATAAAGGGAATGTAAATAGCGTGCTGAAAATATCCAGCCAAGACAGGACTCGCAGCAATGGTTTCAAGTTGGAAAAGTTCAGATTCAGGAAGGATATAGGAAAGCACTGGTTTGGTAATAGAGTTGTGGATGAGTGGAACAAACTCCCGAGGACCGTCATAGGGGCTGGGACGTTGTGTAGTTTTAAAAATAGGTTAGATAAATACATGAGTGGGTGTGGGTGGGTGTGAGTAGAACCTGACTAGCTTGTGCTACTAGGTCAGATGCCCAACTAATTCCTTAAGTGGAAGTGACCTGTCTACCTGGAGTTTACCTGGAGGTGGTCGGATCTAAGCCAGGGAGTAATGGACTTGCCTCGCATGGGTCAGTAGGCCTGCTGCAGTGCTCGAGAGATTACCACGACGTTTCGGTCCGACTTGTCCCATTGTTTCTATGAAGCGGAGTACAGGACACAATTGTCACTGGAGTTATTAATGTGTATAAACAACTTTACCTGGAATTTACATGGAGAGAGTTCCAGGGGTCAACGCCCCCGCGGCCCGGTCTGTGTCCAGGCCTCACGTTGGATCAGGGCCTGATCAACCAGGCTGTTACTGCTGGCCGCACACAGTCCGACGTACGAACCACAGCCTGGCTGGTCAGGTACCGACTTTAGGTGCATGTCCAGTGCCTGCTTGAAGACAGCCAGGGGTCTATTGGTAATCCCCTTTATGTATGCTGGGAGGCAGTTGAACAGTCTTGGGCCCCTGACATTTATTGTGTTGTCTCTCAACGTGCTAGTGGCACCCCTGCTTTTCATTGGGGGGATGTTACATCGTCTGCCGAGTCTTTTGCTTTTGTAGGGAGTGACTCTCGTGTGCAAATTTGGTACTAATCCCTCTAGAATTTTCCAAGTGTATATAATAATGTATCTCTCCCGCCTGCATTCTAGGGAGTACAGGTTTAGGAACTTCAAGCGTTCCCAGTAATTGAGGTGGTTTATCGCAGTTATGCGTGCGGTGAAGGTTCTCTGCACATTTTCTAGGTCAGCAATTTCACCTGCCTTGAAAGGTGCAGTTAGTGTGCAACAATATTCCAGCCTAGATAGAAAAAGCGACCTGAAAAGTGTCAACATGGGCTTGGCATCCCTGGTTTTGAAGGTTCTCATTATCCATCCTGTCATTTTTCTAGCAGAGGCGATTGCTACAGTGTTATGGTCCTTGAAGGTGAGATCCTCTGACATGATCACTTCCAGGTTTTTGACATTAGGTTTTTCGCTCTATTGTGTGGTTGGAATTTGTTTTATACTCCGATGAGATTTTAATTTCCTCACATTTTCCATTTCGGAGTAATTGAAATTTCTCATCATTGAACTTCATATTGTTTTCTGCAGCCCATTTAAAGATTTGGTTGATGTCTGCTTGGAGTCTTGCAGTGTTTTCAATGGTGGACACTGTCATGCAGATTTTTGTACAAGATCTCAAAATATTCATATACCAAATTGTCACAGCATTTAAATGACGAATATGGCAGACAAGAACATACCAGTAAAGCTAATATATTTATCTCATTGTCCAGTAATTGGAAATTAATTTTAAATGCTCTGTTCAACACGAGGCTTTAAGCCCCGTGTTCTGAACTCTTCATCACATGAATTCCGCTTTTCAAATCTTACCTATCCTGTCTTACCTGGTTCTGTTCCACTTTTGTTATTCTGTTCATCAAACCACTCTGTTGTTAGTGTCTAGTGTTGGGGAAGACCCATGACCAGGTGCTCCCAGATATCACGTAAACACAGGCTCTATTTCAGTCTTACCTCAAAATCCACATAGAGATTTCTCAGTTAAGGAAACTCTTAAAAGGACATTTCCTTTACATGTTAAGGGACACCACAGAAATATACTATTCTGATAATCCTTTCACCAAGACAATTAAAATGATCTTTCTTTCTCTAATACGAGAAGATGTTTGTATTCATCTTAAGTAAAGCAATATGTGTACTAGCCTATATGTGGTTCTGTCTGTGTGTGAGTGTGTGTATCTGCATGTGTAAGCGGTTTGTACCCACTAGAAAATATATCCTCACTCGCCCCACTTCTCCCTCAGTCCATGTGAACAAGAGGAGGATAAGTAAGAAAGTCCAGTGGTACGTGTTTCGAAAGCACCGACGTCTTCCCTTCTACCCTTCTGTGTTTCCAGGAGCCAACTTCAGCTGCTTCTCTGGGGACCCCTGCATCCTCCTGGACACCTGCCCAAGCTTGGCTGCCCTCCTCAGGCGCCGTCCAAACCTCAGTCGTGTAGACGCCAGGAAGATACAGAGTGCCATCTGTGGCTTTGGCAGCAACAGGCAGCCGTTGGTAAGTAGCTCCTCCTTGCATCAGTGATATGGTGCGTTGTGGTGACCCATGGTAGCTTGCGTTGTGGTGACCCATGGTAGCTTGCGTTGTGGTGACCCATGGTAGCTTGCGTTGTGGTGACCCATGGTAGCTTGCGTTGTGGTGACCCATGGTAGCTTGCGTTGTGGTGACCCATGGTAGCTTGCGTTGTGGTGACCCATGGTAGCTTGCGTTGTGGTGACCCATGGTAGCTTGCGTTGTGGTGACCCATGGTAGCTTGCGTTGTGGTGACCCATGGTAGCTTGCGTTGTGGTGACCCATGGTAGCTTGCGTTGTGGTGACCCATGGTAGCTTGCGTTGTGGTGACCCATGGTAGCTGCAACCAAGTGACTTATTGTAGAGAGTAAAAGAAAGACGGTTGTAGTCTGGTGATGCCGACAAACTGTGGAAAAGGAGGCTTGTGTACAGTTCAGGACATTTAATACACAAAGGAAAGACATGCTGCATAAGAAAATTTTACTGGATCAATGTTTGGCTGTGTAGAGGGTTAGCAAGACTCTACATAGAGTTTTGTGGTTTGATAAAGTTTGCCTGGAGTGAAAAATTGTCTTGAAAATAGCTTTCTTTGCTCTAAGTATCTGCATGTTAGCTTACCTAACTTGGAATGGAGATTTATTGAGTCAGTAACAATTCTAGACGCTCTACACTCCACATTCCCGTATTTTAAATTCAGCAAAGTTACCAATTGATGAAATCTTTATGCCCTTCCTTCAGCTAGTGTTTGGTTTCTTCCTGGAACAGGTGTGCTGTTCGGACCAGATAAAACCTGGGGCAACAGCCCGGCCCGTAAGTTTGCCTGGGTCTGTAACCCAACGCACACCGCGACCCACACCCCAACGAACACCGCGACCCACAACCCAGCCCACAAATGCAGTCACGGCGCCAACTCTACCCCCCAGCAACCCAGGTAACGGAGAGGCGCTGCTGCCAGCAAAATGCGGTTCGGTTACGAATGAAGAAACTCGCATCTTCTTCGGTGAGAACGCAGCGCTGGGCGCCTACCCCTGGATGGCTCTCTTAGGCTTCACCTGTGAGTTACGTGTCGCTTTAGTCTACCTGTTAATGGGTCAGTCTAACAGTATGAACGCTGATAAGGATATAAATTACCTGCTCCCACACCTCCAGTCCTCAAAACAATAAACTTAGAGATTTGTTGGAATCCTTGAAGACGAAAATCTACCGTGCAATATTTCGTTTTCCTTAATAAACCTTCAGAACATCCATTACAACAATTTTTGATTATAGTTTGTAGTTTTAGCATGAAGTCACTAATTACAGTAGTACGAAGAATCTTTGAGCCTTCCTCTCGTGAATGATGAAGAGATGTTGCTCTTTATGAACGTTCTGGAGTGAATAATGAGACATTGTTGCTCTTTATGAACATTCTGGAGTGAATAATAAGACATTGTTGCTCTTTATGAACGTTCTGGAGTGAATAATGAGACATTGTTGCTCTTTATGATCGTTCTTGAGTGAATAATGAGACATTGTTGCTCTTTATGAACGTTCTGGAGTGAATAATGAGACATTGTTGCTCTTTATGAACGTTCTGGAGTGAATAATGAGACATTGTTGCTCTTTATGAACGTTCTGGAGTGAATAATGAGACATTGTTGCTCTTTATGAACGTTCTGGAGTGAATAATGAGACATTGTTGCTCTTTATGAACATTCTGGAGTGAATAATGAGACATTGTTGCTCTTTATGAACGTTCTGGAGTGAATAATGAGACATTGTTGCTCTTTATGAACGTTCTGGAGTGAATAATGAGACATTGTTGCTCCTTATGAACGTTTTGGAGTGAATAATGAGACATTGTTGCTCTTTATGAACGTTCTGGAGTAAATAATAAGACATTGTTGCTCTTTATGAACGTTCTGGAGTGAATAATGAGACATTGTTGCTCTTTATGAACGTTCTGAAGTGAATAATGAGACATTGTTGCTCTTTATGAACGTTCTGGAGTGAATAATGAGACATTGTTGCTCTTTATGAACGTTCTGGAGTGAATAATGAGACATTGTTGCTCTTTATGAACGTTCTGGAGTGAATAATGAGACATTGTTGCTCTTTATGAACGTTCTGGAGTGAATAAGGAGACAGTGTTGCTCCTTATGAACGTTCAGGAGTGAATAATGAGACATTGTTGCTCTTTATGAACGTTCTGGAGTGAATAATGAGACATTGTTGCTCTTTATGAACGTTCTGGAGTGAATAATGAGACAGTGTTGCTCTTTATGAACGTTCTGGAGTGAATAATGAGACATTGTTGCTCCTTATGAACGTTCTGGAGTGAATAATGAGACATTGTTGCTCTTTATGAACGTTTTGGAGTGAATAATGAGACATTGTTGCTCTTTATGAACGTTCTGGAGTGAATAATGAGACATTGTTCCTCTTTATTAACGTTCTGGAGTGAATAATGAGACATTGCTGCTCTTTATGAACGTTCTGGAGTGAATAATGAGACAGTGTTGCTCTTTATGAACGTTCTGGAGTGAATAATGAGACATTGTTGCTCTTTATGAACGTTCAGGAGTGAATAATGAGACATTGTTGCTCTTTATGAACGTTCAGGAGTGAATAAGGAGACATTGTTGCTCTTTATGAACGTTCAAAAGTGAATAATGAGACATTGTTGCTCTTTATGAACGTTCTGGAGTGAATAAGGAGACATTGTTGCTCTTTATGAACGTTCTGGAGTGAATAATGAGACATTGTTGCTCTTTATGAACGTTCTGGAGTGAATAAGGAGACATTGTTGCTCTTTATGAACGTCCTGGAGTGAATAATGAGACATTGTTGCTCCTTATGAACGTTCAGGAGTGAATAAGGAGACATTGTTGCTCCTTATGAACGTTCAGGAGTGAATAAGGAGACATTATTGCTCTTTATGAACGTTCAGGAGTGAATAATGAGACATTGTTGCTCTTTATGAACGTTCAGGAGTGAATAAGGAGACATTGTTGCTCTTTATGAACGTTCAGGAGTGAATAATGAGACATTGTTGCTATTTATGAACGTTCAGGAGTGAATAAGGAGACATTGTTGCTCTTTATGAACGTTCTGGAGTGAATAATGAGACATTGTTGCTCTTTATGAACGTTCTTGAGTGAATAATGAGACATTGTTGCTCTTTATGAACGTTCTGGAGTGAATAAGGAGACATTGTTGCTCTTTATGAACGTTCAGGAGTGAATAATGAGACATTGTTGCTCTTTATGAACGTTCTTGAGTGAATAAGGAGACATTGTTGCTCCTTTTGAACGTTCTGGAGTGAATAAGGAGACATTGTTGCTCTTTATGAACGTTCAGGAGTGAATAATGAGACATTGTTGCTCTTTATGAACGTTCAGGAGTGAATAAGGAGACATTGTTGCTCTTTATGAACGTTCAGGAGTGAATAAGGAGACATTGTTGCTCTTTATGAACGTTCAGGAGTGAATAATGAGACATTGTTGCTCTTTATGAACGTTCTTGAGTAAATAATGAGACATTGTTGCTCTTTATGAACGTTCTTGAGTGAATAATCCGACTTGTTTTCTCCCCGGTTGTTGGGTAGCGAGGAGCCAGCCGGATGTGGTGTGGGCGTGCGGAGGAACACTCATCAATGACCACTACGTCCTCACTGCCGGCCACTGCACTGATCCTCAGTTCACTTTCAACCGACAGATGTAAGTATTTGGGACCACAATAACGTTCTACCGCCAGACACAATCGACCAGCAGTTTATTGTCACCAGCAGCAGGTGGGGAGTCCCTGGAGTTTACCTGGAGTTTACCTGGAGAGGGTTCCGGGGGCCAACGCTCCCACGGCCCGGTCTGTGACCAGGACTCATGGTGGATCAGGGCCTCATCAACCAGGCTGTTACTGCTGGCCGCACGCAGTCCGACGTACGAACCACAGCCCGGCTGGTCAGGTACTGACTTTAGGTGCCTGTCCAGTGCCTGCTTGAAGACAGCCAGGGGTCTATTAGTAATCCCCCTTATGTACGCTGGGAGGCAGTTGAACAGTCTTGGGCCCCTGACACTTATTGTGTTGTCTCTTAACGTGCTAGTGGCACCCCTGCTTTCATTGGGGGGATGTTACATCGTCTGCCGAGTCTTTTTCGTAGGGAGTGACTCTCGTGTGTAAGTTTGGTACTAATCTCTCTAGGATTTTTCATGTGTATATAATAATGTATCTCTCCCGCCTGTGTTCTAGAGAGTACAGGTTTAGGAACTTCAAGCGTTCCCAGTAATTGAGGTGGTTTATCGCACTTATGCGTGCCGTGAAGGTTCTCTGCACATTTTCTAGGTCAGCAATTTCACCTGCCTTGAAAGGTGCAGTTAGTGTGCAGTAATATTCCAGCCTAGATAGAACAAGCGACCTGAAAAGTGTCATCATGGGCTTGGCATCCTGGTTTTGAAGGTTCTCATTATCCATCCTGTCATTTTTCTAGCAGATGCGATTGCTACAGTGTTATGGTCCTTGAAGGTGAGATCCTCTGACATGATCACTCCCAGGTCTTTGACATTAGTTTTTCGCTCTATTGTGTGGTTGGAATTTGTTTTATACTCCGATGAAATTTTAATTTCCTCACATTTTCCATTTCGGAGTAAATGAAATTTCTCATCATTGAACTTCATATTGTTTTCTGCAGCCCATTTAAAGATTTGGTTTATGTCTGCTTGGAGTCTTGCAGTGTCTTCAATGGAGGACACTGTCATGCAGATTCGGGTGTCATATGCAAAGGAAGACACAGCACTGTGGCTTATATCCCTGTCTATGTTATTAACCACTCACTATAAGTCAAGGGCGAAAATATTTTAAGGTAAGTAATGTGTGTACTGTATATGCATTTTTTAGGCCTAGCTTTATTGCTCACTTAATATGTAATAGTATACACATTTTCAGGCTTTTATATGTATTTGTATGTGAAAAAGGCCATGTTTCACTTCACAGCGATTTTTGCTTTATAGGAGTAGCCTGGAACCTAACCTGCTGTATAAGCGGGGCCCTCCTGTATTTGTGCTGGAAAGCTCAGTTGCAAATAACAGATGGTACAGCGCCAGAATCTGGAACTGCTGAAAGATTCTGCAACATGAGCACACCTCTGGTCAATATTCTGCAACATGAGCACACCTCTGGTCAATATTCCGCAACATGAGTACACCTCTGGTCAATATTCTGCAACATAAGCACACCTCTGGTCAATATTCTGCAACATAGGTACACCTCTGGTCAATCAAGTATCTCAACGCAACATGAGTACACCTCTGGTCAATATTCTGCAACATAAGCACACCTCTGGTCAATATTCTGCAACATAAGCACACCTCTGGTCAATATTCTGCAACATAGGTACACCTCTGGTCAATATTCTGCAACATGAGTACACCTCTGGTCAATATTCTGCAACATGAGTACACCTCTGGTCAATATTCTGCAACATAAGCACACCTCTGGTCAATATTCCGCAACATAGGTACACCTCTGGTCAATATTCCGCAACATAAGCACACCTCTGGTCAATATTCTGCAACATAAGCACACCTCTGGTCAATATTCTGCAACATGAGCACACCTCTGGTCAATATTCTGCAACATAGGTACACCTCTGGTCAATATTCCGCAACATAAGCACACCTCTGGTCAATATTCCGCAACATGAGTACACCTCTAATCAATATTCTGCAACATAAGCACACCTCTGGTCAATATTCTGCAACATAGGTACACCTCTGGTCAATATTCCGCAACATGAGTACACCTCTGGTCAATATTCTGCAACATGAGTACACCTCTGGTCAATATTCCGCAACATAGGTACACCTCTGGTCAATATTCCGCAACATAAGCACACCTCTGGTCAATATTCTGCAACATAAGCACACCTCTGGTCAATATTCTGCAACATGAGCACACCTCTGGTCAATATTCTGCAACATAGGTACACCTCTGGTCAATATTCCGCAACATGAGTACACCTCTGGTCAATATTCCGCAACATGAGTACACCTCTGGTCAATATTCTGCAACATGAGTACACCTCTGGTCAATATTCTGCAACATAAGCACACCTCTGGTCAATATTCTGCAACATAAGTACACCTCTGGTCAATATTCCGCAACATGAGTACACCTCTGGTCAATATTCCGCAACATGAGTACACCTCTGGTCAATATTCTGCAACATAAGCACACCTCTGGTCAATATTCTGCAACATAAGTACACCTCTGGTCAATATTCCGCAACATGAGTACACCTCTGGTCAATATTCTGCAACATAAGCACACCTCTGGTCAATATTCTGCAACATGAGGACACCTCTGGTCAATATTCCGCAACATAGGTACACCTCTGGTCAATATTCTGCAACATAAGTACACATCTGGTCAATATTCCGCAACATGAGCACACCTCTGGTCAATATTCTGCAACATGAGCACACCTCTGGTCAATATTCCGCAACATGAGCACACCTCTGGTCAATATTCTGCAACATAAGCACACCTCTGGTCAATATTCTGCAACACTAGCACACCTCTGGTCAATATTCCGCAACATAGGTACACCTCTGGTCAATATTCCGCAACATGAGTACACCTCTGGTCAATATTCTGCAACATGAGTACACCTCTGGTCAATATTCTGCAACATGAGTACACCTCTGGTCAATATTCCGCAACATGAGTACACCTCTGGTCAATATTCTGCAACATGAGTACACCTCTGGTCAATATTCCGCAACATGAGTACACCTCTGGTCAATATTCTGCAACATGAGTACACCTCTGGTCAATATTCTGCAACATGAGCACACCTCTGGTCAATATTCTGCAACATAAGCACACCTCTGGTCAATATTCCGCAACATGAGTACACCTCTGGTCAATATTCTGCAACATAGACACCTCTGGTCAATATTCTGCAACATGAGTACACCTCTGGTCAATATTCTGCAACATGAGGTACACCTCTGGTCAATATTCTGCAACATAAGTACACTCTGGTCAATATTCCGCAACATGGTACACCTCTGGTCAATATTCTGCAACATGAGCACACCTCTGGTCAATATTCGCAACATGAGTACACCTCTGGTCAATATTCTGCAACATGAGCACACCTCTGGTCAATATTCTGCAACATAAAGCACACCTCTGGTCAATATTCCGCAACATAGGTACACTTTCATATTCACATAACCTGGTCAATATTCTGCAACATGAGTACACCTCTGGTCAATATTCTGCAACATAGACACCTCTGGTCAATATTCCGCAACATGAGTACACCTCTGGTCAATATTCTGCAACATGAGCACACCTCTGGTCAATATTCTGCAACATGAGCACACCTCTGGTCAATATTCTGCAACATGAGCACACCTCTGGTCAATATTCTGCAACATAGAGCACACCTCTGGTCAATATTCTGCAACATGAGTACACCTCTGGTCAATATTCCGCAACATAGTACACCTCTGGTCAATATTCTGCAACATGGTACACCTCTGGTCAATATTCTGCAACATGAGTACACCTCTGGTCAATATTCTGCAACATGTACCTCGGTATTCTGACATGGCCTCTGGTCAATATTCTGCAACATGAGACACCTCTGGTTCAATATTCCGCAACATGAGGTACACCTCTGGTCAATATTCTGCAACATGAGTACACCTCTGGTCAATATTCTGCAACATGAGACACCTCTGGTCAATATTCTGCAACATAGGTACACCTCTGGTCAATATTCCGCAAATGAGACACCTCTGGTCAATATTCTGCAACATAAGCACACCTCTGGTCAATATTCCGCAACATGAGTACACCTCTGGTCAATATTCTGCAACATGAGCACACCTCTGCTCAATATTCTGCAACATAAGCACACCTCTGGTCAATATTCCGCAATATGAGTACACCTCTGGTCAATATTCTGCAACATGAATACACCTCTGGTCAATATTCTGCAACATGAGCACACCTCTGGTCAATATTCTGCAACATGAGCACACCTCTGGTCAATATTCCGCAACATAGGTACACCTCTGGTCAATATTCCGCAACATAGGTACACCTCTGGTCAATATTCTGCAACATGAGCACACCTCTGGTCAATATTCCGCAACATAGGTACACCTCTGGTCAATATTCTGCAACATAAGCACACCTCTGGTCAATATTCCGCAACATAAGCACACCTCTGGTCAATATTCTGCAACATAAGCACACCTCTGGTCAATATTCCGCAACATAGGTACACCTCTGGTCAATATTCCGCAACATAAGCACACCTCTGGTCAATATTCTGCAAAATGAGCACACCTCTGGTCAATATTCTGCAACATGAGTACACCTCTGGTCAATATTCCGCAACATGAGCACACCTCTGGTCAATATTCTGCAACATAGGTACACCTCTGGTCAATATTCCGCAACATGAGCACACCTCTGGTCAATATTCTGCAACATGAGTACACCTCTGGTCAATATTCTGCAACATGAGCACACCTCTGGTCAATATTCTGTAACATGAGCACACCTCTGGTCAATATTCTGCAACATGAGTACACCTCTGGTCAATATTCTGCAACATGAGCACACCTCTGGTCAATATTCTGCAACATGAGTACACCTCTGGTCAATATTCTGCAACATGAGCACACCTCTGGTCAATATTCTGCAACATGAGTACACCTCTGGTCAATATTCCGCAACATAAGCACACCTCTGGTCAATATTCTGCAACATGAGCACACCTCTGGTCAATATTCTGCAACATGAGCACACCTCTGGTCAATATTCCGCAACATGAGTACACCTCTGGTCAATATTCTGCAACATGAGCACACCTCTGGTCAATATTCTGCAACATGAGCACACCTCTGGTTAATATTTCTCCCCGAATCTTTGTATTTTGCCATTTTCTAATCAGAGCACGATACTAGACACCTGTGAATGTTATCTTAAACGACACATAGCCAGTCAACAGAACCAACCAGCCATCCAGACATTCTAGACAAATTTACTCCATAACGAAAAAGCATTTAAACCGACTTTTGAAGTCAGATATTTTTTATTTCATAGATTCCAGTGTGAACTCAGGATCAAAAAGATAGATATAAGGCAGTTGGCTGTAACGGCGTCATGCAGTTGAAGTAGTTCATGACTGAAGATCAGCTGATGATATCAAGACCAGTACCAAGTGTGTGCGGGACTCATCTTGACAATACCTTCAGATCCGCACAAAAACTCATGACTTTCACATACCGTATTTTCGGGCATATAAGACGCACGATCATATGAGACATATAAGATGACGTTTCGAAGCAGTTGTAACATAACGTTAGTAATCAGCTGCTAAAGCGTAACCCAAAGTCTACCCTTGACTGTTACCTTGAGCATATAAGGCGCAGGATGATTTTCCAGAACTTTTTGTGGGAAAAAAGGCGCGCCTTATATGCTGGAAAATATGGTATACAAGGAAGTATACATCAGACCCGGTGCATCCAGTGTATACACAAGACCTTGAGAGGTCTGCAACGAATCATACATGGGAAGAGTAGGTACAACTTTAATATTAGTGACAATGAGAGCAAAAAGTGAGTGAAAAAATTAAGTTTTCCAGCATTTTAAAAAACATAATATTAACTGGGCGGCTGCTTCACTTATATATAGAGCGCAGATTCATTACATAATTTTTCATTCTGCTTATTCGGCAGAAATTACTCTTGTATTGTTTCTAGACCAAACTCACTGATTTCGCATATTTGGCACGACATACACACACTTATATATATATATATATATATATATATATATATATATATATATATATATATATATATATATATATATATATATATATAATAAATAATTAATGGTAAAGTTGTTTGTGTTAGAACGGTGGTACGCTTGGGAGAGAACAACTTGTCTACTGACCCAGACTGTAACGGTGGTAACTGTGTTCCGGCACACCTCACCTTCACCCCGGCCAGAGTCATCCGTCACCCGTCGTTCACTACCCGTGGCACCGTCAGTGACGACATCGCTCTCGTCAGACTCAACGCTACAGTGCCCTTCAGTAGTACGTATAAGTTGTATACTCGATGGCACTTAAAAACCGCATTGCACTACAATGTTTTTGATTATTATTAATTATATTATTATTATAATCAAAATTAGGCGCAAAACCCACCAGGGTTATACTGCGCTGATTTTTAATTATAATAACTGACCAGTGCTACTTTACGGTTTGCTGTCGCATAGTAGATATAATATTTTTTTCTCTATTCTTACCGTCAGATTTCAAGTGCTTTTTAACAGTCGCCTCTAAATTTTAATATTCGTGTCCTTAAAGTTTCCATGAAACTCGCTGAGTTTCGGAAGAGAACTGATGAAGTAACGTGATGTTTCGCCCTCCCTGCAGGATACGTGTCCCCCGTGTGTCTGCCTCCTGCCAACCTGGACATCAGCGCCTTCCTGGGGGGGCGGCAGGCTACGGTGGCAGGCTGGGGCGTCACTGAGAGAGGACCCGACACACAGATCCTTCAGACGGTGAAAATATCATTCATCAGCCGCGACACTTGTAACCCCTTCTATAACAACGCTCTTGTTCCTGAGCAGGTGATGCTTCTAGGCTCCTCGTCTCCTACTGTAATAGTTATCAGTGCGTGAGGGTCATTAAGGTCTCAGCTCGGCTCTTGATCCAAGGATCTGGAACTGATCCTCTCATTCAAAGGCCGCCGTGCAAGAGCCTCATGTGACATATACGACTCTCAGCGTACATACACTGAGAGTCGTATATACCTCAGCGTACATACACTGAGAGTCGTATATACCTCAGCGTACATACACTGAGAGTCGTATATACCTCAGCGTACATACACTGAGAGTCGTATATACCTCAGCGTACATACACTGAGAGTCGTATATACCTCAGCGTACATACACTGAGAGTCGTATATACCTCAGCGTACATACACTGAGAGTCGTATATACCTCAGCGTACATACACTGAGAGTCGTATATACCTCAGCGTACATACACTGAGAGTCGTATATACCTCAGCGTACATACACTGAGAGTCGTATATACCTCAGCGTACAACACTGAGAGTCGTATATACCTCAGCGTACATACACTGAGAGTCGTATATACCTCAGCGTACATACACTGAGAGTCGTATATACCTCAGCGTACAACACTGAGAGTCGTATATACCTCAGCGTACATACACTGAGAGTCGTATATACCTCAGCGTACATACACTGAGAGTCGTATATACCTCAGCGTACATACACTGAGAGTCGTATATACCTCAGCGTACATACACTGAGAGTCGTATATACCTCAGCGTACATACACTGAGAGTCGTATATACCTCAGCGTACATACACTGAGAGTCGTATATACCTCAGCGTACACACACTGAGAGTCGTATATACCTCAGCGTACATACACTGAGAGTCGTATATACCTCAGCGTACATACACTGAGAGTCGTATATACCTCAGCGTACAACACTGAGAGTCGTATATACCTCAGCTCCACTGAGTCGTATCCTAGACATACACTGAGAGTCGTATATACCTCAGCGTACATACACTGAGAGTCGTATATACCTCAGCGTACATACACTGAGAGTCGTATATACCTCAGCGTACATACACTGAGAGTCGTATATACCTCAGCGTACATACACTGAGAGTCGTATATACCTCAGCGTACATACACTGAGAGTCGTATATACCTCAGCGTACATACACTGAGAGTCGTATATACCTCAGCGTACATACACTGAGAGTCGTATATACCTCAGCGTACATACACTGAGAGTCGTATATACCTCAGCGTACATACACTGAGAGTCGTATATACCTCAGCGTACATACACTGAGAGTCGTATATACCTCAGCGTACATACACTGAGAGTCGTATATACCTCAGCGTACATACACTGAGAGTCGTATATACCTCAGCGTACATACACTGAGAGTCGTATATACCTCAGCGTACATACACTGAGGAGTCGTATATACCTCAGCGTACATACACTGAGAGTCGTATATACCTCAGCGTACATACACTGAGAGTCGTATATACCTCAGCGTACATACACTGAGAGTCGTATATACCTCAGCGTACATACACTGAGAGTCGTATATACCTCAGCGTACATACACTGAGAGTCGTATATACCTCAGCGTACATACACTGAGAGTCGTATATACCTCAGCGTACATACACTGAGAGTCGTATATACCTCAGCGTACATACACTGAGAGTCGTATATACCTCAGCGTACATACACTGAGAGTCGTATATACCTCAGCGTACATACACTGAGAGTCGTATATACCTCAGCGTACATACACTGAGAGTCGTATATACCTCAGCGTACATACACTGAGAGTCGTATATACCTCAGCGTACATACACTGAGAGTCGTATATACCTCAGCGTACATACACTGAGAGTCGTATATACCTCAGCGTACATACACTGAGAGTCGTATATACCTCAGCGTACATACACTGAGAGTCGTATATACCTCAGCGTACATACACTGAGAGTCGTATATACCTCAGCGTACATACACTGAGCTTACTCGAATTCCTATTTTGGGGTTTAATGTATTCTTGACTGATATTGTTATTATTACAGTCAGAAGTAATCCCACAAGGGGTCAGGGTAGGCCAGGTCAGGGACTAGCGAAGGTGTTCACTAGGCCAGGTCAGGGACTAGCGAAGGTGCTCACTAGGCCAGGTCAGGGACTAGCGAAGGTGCTCACTAGGCCAGGTCAGGGACTAGCGAAGGTGCTCACTAGGCCAGGTCAGGGACTAGCGAAGGTGTTCACTAGGCCAGGTCAGGGACTAGCGAAGGTGTTCACTAGGCCAGGTCAGGGACTAGCGAAGGTGCTCACTAGGCCAGGTCAGGGACTAGCGAAGGTGTTCACTAGGCCAGGTCAGGGACTAGCGAAGGTGTTCACTAGGCCAGGTCAGGGACTAGCGAAGGTGTTCACTAGGCCAGGTCACGGACTAGCGAAGGTGTTCACTAGGCCAGGTCAGGGACTAGCGAAGGTGTTCACTAGGCCAGGTCAGGGACTAGCGAAGGTGTTCACTAGGCCAGGTCAGGGACTAGCGAAGGTGTTCACTAGGCCAGGTCAGGGACTAGCGAAGGTGTTCACTAGGCCAGGTCAGGGACTAGCAAGGTGCTCACTAGGCCAGGTCAGGGACTAGCGAAGGTGTTCACTAGGCCAGGTCAGGGACTAGCGAAGGTGTTCACTAGGCCAGGTCAAGGACTAGTGAAGGTGCTCACTAGGCCAGGTCAGGGACTAGCGAAGGTGTTCACTAGGCCAGGTCAAGGACTAGCGAAGGTGTTCACTAGGCCAGGTCAGGGACTAGCGAAGGTGTTCACTAGGCCAGGTCAGGGACTAGCGAAGGTGCTCACTAGGCCAGGTCAGGGACTAGCGAAGGTGTTCACTAGGCCAGGTCAGGGACTAGCGAAGGTGTTCACTAGGCCAGGTCAAGGACTAGCGAAGGTGCTCACTAGGCCAGGTCAGGGACTAGCGAAGGTGTTCACTAGGCCAGGTCAAGGACTAGCGAAGGTGTTCACTAGGCCAGGTCAGGGACTAGCGAAGGTGCTCACTAGGCCAGGTCAGGGACTAGCGAAGGTGCTCACTAGGCCAGGTCAGGGACTAGCGAAGGTGTTCACTAGGCCAGGTCAGGGACTAGCGAAGGTGTTCACTAGGCCAGGTCAGGGACTAGCGAAGGTGCTCACTAGGCCAGGTCAGGGACTAGCGAAGGTGCTCACTAGGCCAGGTCAGGGACTAGCGAAGGTGTTCACTAGGCCAGGTCAGGGACTAGCGAAGGTGTTCACTAGGCCAGGTCAGGGACTAGCGAAGGTGCTCACTAGGCCAGGTCAGGGACTAGCGAAGGTGTTCACTAGGCCAGGTCAGGGACTAGCGAAGGTGTTCACTAGGCCAGGTCAGGGACTAGCGAAGGTGTTCACTAGGCCAGAGGCAGAATCAGTAACGGCGGTGAAGAGTACTCAAGATAAATTAAAATCAAAGTCGGTAGAGAGAAGGTATGAAGTGATCAGTTAGCTCTGGCTTCCTTCTACTAAATACTCAAACTTCCCTTACGTTCTGAAAGTTTTTTACCGTGTTTTTACATAAGAACATAAGAAAGAAGGAACACTGCAGCAGGCCTACTGGCCCATGCGAGGCAAGTCCAAGTCTCCCACCGGCTTAAGCCAATGCCCCGACCCAGCCAGGTCAGGTTACATTCACTTAAGGAAGGAGCACGGCATCTGACCTAGTAGCACAAACTAGTCAGGTACAACTCACACACACCCGCACCCACTCATATATTTATCTAGCCTATTTTTTAAAACTACACATCGTCTTAGCTTCTATAACTGTACTCGGGAGTTTGTTCCACTCATCGACAACTCTATTACCAAACCAATGTTTTCCTATATCCTTCCTGAATCTGAATTTATGAGTAAAAACTTGCCATTAGATTACATAATTATATAACAATAATATCATTATAATGTAGATTTAGCGACAAACAGCCGGAGTAACGAGAACAATAACAAATCCACCAACAGATACACGTGCAACACCTGGGTACGATACACTTGCAACACCTGGGTACGATACACTTGCAACACCTGGGTACGATACACTTGCAACACCTGGGTACGATACACTTGCAACACCTGGGTACGATACACGTGCAACACCTGGGTACGATACACGTGCAACACCTGGGTACGATACACTTGCAACACCTGGGTGCGATACACTTGCAACACCTGGGTACGATACACTTGCAACACCTGGGTACGATACACTTGCAACACCTGGGTACGATACACTTGCAACACCTGGGTACGATACACTTGCAACACCTGGGTACGATACACTTGCAACACCTGGGTACGATACACTTGCAACACCTGGGTACGATACACTTGCAACACCTGGGTACGATACACTTGCAACACCTGGGTACGATACACTTGCAACACCTGGGTACGATACACTTGCAACACCTGGGTACGATACACTTGCAACACCTGGGTACGATACACTTGCAACACCTGGGTACGATACACTTGCAACACCTGGGTACGATACACTTGCAACACCTGGGTACGATACACTTGCAACACCTGGGTACGATACACTTGCAACACCTGGGTACGATACACTTGCAACACCTGGGTACGATACACTTGCAACACCTGGGTACGATACACTTGCAACACCTGGGTACGATACACTTGCAACACCTGGGTACGATACACTTGCAACACCTGGGTACGATACACTTGCAACACCTGGGTACGATACACTTGCAACACTTGGGTACGATACACTGCAACACTGGGTACGATACACTTGCAACACCTGGGTACGATACACTTGCAACACCTGGGTACGATACACGTGCAACACCTGGGTACGATACACTTGCAACACCTGGGTACGATACACTTGCAACACCTGGGTACGATACACTTGCAACACCTGGGTACGATACACGTGCAACAAATGGGTACGATACACGTGCAACACCTGGGTACGATACACTTGCAACACCTGGGTACGATACACGTGCAACACCTGGGTACGATACACGTGCAACACCTGGGTACGATACACTTGCAACACCTGGGTACGATACACTTGCAACACCTGGTACGATACACGCAACACCTGGGTACGATACTGCAACACCTGGGTACGATACACTTGCAACACCTGGGTACGATACACTTGCAACACCTGGGTACGATACACTTACAACACCTGGGTACGATACACTTGCAACACCTGGGTACGATACACTTGCAACACCTGGGTACGAGATTTATTTTGCACGTGTGTAGCCATCCAGAGGCTTTTTCAGTTTAATGCAGAGATGATGAAGGGAACACAGTGGAACATGAGGTAATCAGTCCCTCAGCCTTGAGGTTGCAGTAAGGGACTGACTGCCTCATCTTTCACTATCATCTGTATGTAATCTCGGAGTTGAACTGGTAAAGCCAATGGTAGGTGACACGTCTACTAAGATACCCTGGTGTCTAATTCATCAACTTGTTGTTGTTGTTATTGTTGTAATGATACTAACAACAACAATATTGACAACATCAACAAAATAAAAAATAATAATAATAATAAATCGTGTTTCCTGGGCAGGTATGTTTCGGTGGTGAGGGTCAACGTGACTCGTGCTTCGGGGACTCAGGAGGACCTGTGGTCACCACAGGTCCCAACAACAGCGCTCTCTACACCCTGGTACGTCAACTAACTACGTGTCAAGTTTACTTATCTTTATGTTGCAAATGATATAAAATACCGACAAGTTGATGATCAAGACACTTGTGCAACAGTCGGGTGTCTTTATTGTTGAAATGTTTCGCCTACACAGCGGACTTCTTCAGTCAAATACAGAGGCAGCAGTGTAATAGTGAAGTGAAGATGATGTTATCAGTCCATCAACATTGGATAAATAGTATTTGAGGTGGTCAGTCCCTCAGCCTGGAGAAGAGTTCAGCTCCATGGAGTTTGGTTTACAATGTATTTGCAACGTGTTTTTATGTGTTTACATGACATCTGTTACCAAGAGACAGTAGACTTTAAACCATGGACAGCCACATCTACAGCTTAGCCAGCTTGGATAAGCATTGCTGGCCACGCACTTTTATCAATGTAAGTTTGTAAATATTATTAAGAGATCAAATTCGTGTCTTCCATTTGTACTTAGGAAAGCTTAAGGTACATAATTGATACCAGTTAAAAATTAGGTTAAAAAACGAACACATCAATGAGCCAAGTGGAGTCGGTGTGAGTACAGAGCAATAATCTCACATGAGAGAGTGGACACAGAGCAGGAGACAACACTCAGTAAACAAGGCAGTAAACTCTCACGAGACGAACAGCAGTACATTCATGGAAATAAATGGTATAAAATACCGACACAATGGAAAGATAAACACATAAGCAGTATAATGTGATCCTTTATTGACACCGTTTCGCCCACGTAGTGGGCTTCTATCTAGTTACAACTGATGACGTGCAAGGACTGGGAGGAGGGTCTCTAAGTCTCTGATGGCTAGGTACACTATATGTGCCACCTCATCCTCTCGGGCCTGTCCCACTGGGGTCATTGGAAAGTGTCTATGGCGAAGGGGCATCGTAGCTGGGCAGTCTAACAGGTAGTGCACCAGGGGTTCCGGAACCATCCGGTCACAGTGGGCACAGAGCTCCTCTCTTGCCCTGTTAACGATCCGTGCAGTGGTGGGATACCCTAAGCGTAGGCGGTGGATATTCACCCGCAGTTTCCTGGTCTGCGTCCGAATACTTGGAGGGGGCGCCCTGTGAGTCGCCCTGTCATACCAGCGGCGGCTCCGAAAATCCCCAGGGTCAGAGAGAGGGCGCCTGGCGGCACTGGCAGCCCATAGCATAATCTGGCTGAGGCTGATGGAGAGTGCAGCACGTGGCTGTACCTCGAGCGTTGCGGTCTTAGCAGCCTCAACTGCTGCATCATTGCCGGGGATACCCACATGGCTCGGGATCCAGTTGATGGTGGCTCTGCGACCCTGGGCCATGAGCATCTGCAGGTCGCTCCGGATAATTGTGATTAAGTGTATGTTGTCCCTTGGCTCTCTGTGTATAATTGCCTGGATCGCTGACTTGGAATCAACATGGATGACGGGGGGATGCTGATGATCTGTAATTGCATGCTGCAGAGCTTGATGGATGACATAGAGTTCAGCCTGAAGGACGGTGCAATGGTCCGGGAGGCGCCAACCCGCCGTCAGATTACTGTGGAATATCCCAGCAGCTGTGCAGCCTGCTACTGGGTCTCTGGAGCCATCAGTGTAATACGGCACACACCCAGGGCTTTCCGCACTCGCAATGCCAGCCGAAGCACGTTGTTGCAGAATGTGCTGGGGGCAATGCCTCTTACTGCTTGGTAGGGCTGACCAGTGCACCGCCATCAGCTCTGCCGCCCAAGGGGGCGACAGCGTGTAGTTCGCTGCTGGTCTGTCGCAGCCCGCTGCCACACGCAATGGCATGGGCAGGAGCTTCATTGTGGCATCTGCAACTGACCACAACCACCGGCGGCCGGGGTGCATTGTTATGCCATGTCCCTGGCAGACCCTTATATCCCTCAGCAGTTTGTCAGCCCCTGGAAGTCGGAGGTGGATCCTGTCCTCATGGGGCTGCAGCTGCGCCTCGAAGCTCAGAGTCACAGCATTAGCCCACCAAGGCGCCCCATCACTCTTGTCTTAAATGATATTATTAATAATATAATAATTTGGCCAACTATTACCATAATTTTTTGCCATATATAACTATTATTATTATAATCAAAACTAAGCGTTAAAACCACAAGGGTCATACGCCATATATATAAAACTAGATTTTTATTTTTTACAAAAATTACTCTTAGTTTCAGTGAAAAAAAAATGTTTTTGAGTGAGCTACAACAGTGTATATTTTACTGTGCTCAACCTGATCTATTTGTTCCAACCTAAACTGCCATTAAGGGTGAATTGCCTTCTGGTAAAAGGATCTTGATCCAAGAAAGTGGAACTACTTCCTCCTTGGATCATGCCTAATTATGTAATTAGTGGTTTAGAAAAGTGACAAGTTGAAGAATGAGACACTTGTGCAACAGTTGGGAATCTTTATTGAGGAAACGTTTCGCCCGCCAGTGTCTTCTTCAGTCCAGTACAAAGAAAAACGGTGGAAGATGAGGAGGAGTCTGAGGTAATCAGTCCCTCAGCCTGGAGTCGACGTGTTCAGTCAGTGGAGGGACTGATTACCTCAGACTCCTCCTCTTTTTCTACTGTTGTTCTTTGTATTGGACCGATGAAGTCGCTGTGTTGCGAAACGTTTCCTCAATATTCACAAATGTTGCAAAAAAGTGTCTCATGTGTTGTATGTTAGGTGTGTCTCATCACCGCTCCGTCCTCTCTCGCAGCTGGCTGTGGTGTCGTTTGGGCAGCCGACGTGTGGAGTGCCAGGAGTGCCAGCCGTCTACACCAATGTTGCTGCCTACAGATCCTGGATTCTGTCCAACCTGCAGCCCTAGGATACAGCCCCCTCCTGAAGGATGACCTATGTACTCAACTAATTGTGGTTATAGGGGTCGATTCATAGCTCCTGGATCCTATGCCTATGTATGTGTTTGTGTGTGTGTACCCGTTGATTTATTTCTGGGGGTCGAATCTTTGCCTCCCTTTCCATAGACACTGAAATCCTCGGGCCTCACACAGTAGTTGATCTGCTTGACATAATGTGCGGATACAGTCCCAAAGCTTCACTTATATTGTAATAATAATGAGATAATTTGCTATTTCTTGTAGGGCTTGTACTGGGTCTCAACCACATTATAAAACAGAGTGAAGAAATTAAAAGATGGTGTGATGTTACGAAAGGTACATATGCTTCAAAGCTTCAAAGATCGTATGGTCAGTTTGTTGAGTGTTTTGGTCGTGTAGAAAGGGTGGAAAAAATATGTTGATAAAGGAGATATATAAGAGATATAAAGGTGGATGGAAGGTGTATGGGAGGGCAAGTGAAGGGTTGGAGAGAGGGTGTGAAGATGAGAGATTGAGATAGAGACCTGAGCATCCAGGAGGAATGTTCGAGCCGTGGTCGGACAGATGACCGACGGACACTTGGTCAACAGACATTTGACCGAAGGACAATTGGCCGAATGGACATTTTACCGATGGACATTTCACCGAACGGATAATAAACCAAACGGATAAATTAACAGAACGTGTTAACATTATTTTGAGTGGAAGCAAGTGATGTTTGTGAACGTCGTGGCGTCCAGACAAGTTGATGCGATTGATGGGATTCTGGAAAAAAAAAATGGTCAAGTGTATTTGAGTTGAAGAGGTGGAAAGTGCAGTTCTTGAATGTTGAGAAAGAAGTGGGAATGTTGGTGTTCAGTGTCTTGTTACAACTGTGAACTTCATGTATCTCTGCAAAGACAGCTATAAAGCAAATAATGGTGAAAGTGGTTTTCTTTTCTTTGGGTTGTCCTGCTTCTATGAAAACTGTCCAATGTGTTCGATATTTCTTATTTAGGGAAGAACACCATAATACAGTTGTGTTCTCCATGTTTGTTCTGGTGTTCGCTGTGTGTTTATATGTAGCGTTTCCTCGGCCATATATGTTGAAGTTTTGTGTAAGCATGTGTACGTGTACGTGTACGTGTACGTGTACGTGTACGTGTACGTGTACGTGTACGTGTACGTGTGTGTGTCAGCTCAGACACAGTATACAACACAGGAATAAAACACTTGTGTGTCATGTATTATTGTTGCTAGAATTACCGACAATATGTTAGGTAAAAGAGGTAAAAGGACACAATTGCAACCTTGTAGTGAAACGTTGCAGCAGTAAAATGACACATTAGTTACACATGTGTCTTTTTTACCTAACACTTGTGTGTCATGTATCACATGACACACCTTGACATCCTCAATACCAATAAACGAATGTTATACATTCTCAAGTTATTTATATTTACCTTTCCTTGCCAGCAGCGAACCAGGTCTCTCTCTGTCTCTCTCTCTGTCTCTCTCTCTCTCTCTCTCTCTCTGTCTGTCTGTCTCTGTCTCTCTCTCTCTCTCTCTCTCCTCTCTCTCTCTCTCTCTCTCTCTCTCTCTCTCTCTGCTCTCTGCTCTGTCTCTGTCTCTGTCTCTCTCTGCTCTCTCTCTCTCTCTCTCTCTCTCTGTCTGTCTGTCTGTCTGTCTGTCTGTCTGTCTCTCTCTCTCTCTCTCTCTCTCTCTCTCTCTCTCTCTCTCTCTCTCTCTCTCTCTCTCTCTCTCTCTCTCTCTCTCTCTCTCCGAAGTTATTTATACAGAATATACTTTAATCTCGTGTGGTATATTTTCTGTATGAACAGAAAAAAAATTCTCTTTTAGATGGAAAGTCTGTGAAGGTAGTTGGTGTCTCCTGATCTTCCTCTCCCACTGATTTCATTAATTCCTTCACATACTTCCCCTTTCATCTTCGACCTCTTTCCAAATCTCCTTCCTTCCTTCCTGCTCATATCCTTGTCATGGAGAGTAATTAAATTAATTATTATAAGGATTATTACATAGATGAGCGTCCACCTCCAGTGGGGACCCACAGCTTCCAGGAGAAGATAAAGAGGCTTTAAAGAAAAGTATTTGGATTTCTCTTCTTGAAGTCATTTGAAAATTCCGCGTCTCCTACCACCTCATTTTATAGTATTTCACCAATGGGTATATTTTACCACCACCACAAGCTATGGGGGATTTTAGGTGTAGTATAATAATGAATACAATATAAAAAGAGCACTGTTGGTCTTGGGGTACTCATCTTTACGTAGACAGCTCTGAACCCCAGCAGCCGATGGTCTGGGGGTCTCCGATGTCGGCCATCTTAGTTTCCACTGGGCTGTAACAGAGCGGGTTACAATAATTAACACGCCCTCCTGACATAATTACAGTATGTCCAGGTGATACTAGGTGAGACCACGTCTCTTACCTTGGCAACTTCAACGCCCTTGACAACAGTGGTTAGCCCTACTCTCTAACATCTAACCCTAGGCACTGCAGTGAACATCGTTAGGCTGCTCCGCTTTTTGACCAGAGCTTTGGTAAGATGGGGAAAGAAGAAGGATAGGTAAGGATGGAAATTGGGAAAAATAGGGAGTGTGTGTGGAGGAAGGATAAAAAAGGTAAGTGGCCCAACCACTTTGGTGCATAATATATGTGTTTAGTGGTATATCAAGGTAATATATCAAAAAGGGGCATAACATTTGCCCAACAGTGTCACACAGATATAACAAAGTTATAGTTGCATGACTCTGTATCGGCAAAGGTTACTAAAGCAATTTTTTTTTTTTTTTTTTTTTTTTTTAATAAATTGCTGGACATAAATTAAAGGACGATAGCAAGGCGAGTGATGGTTGTACAAACTGCTATCAAGAAATGCTGGCCGGCGTGCTTTGCAAAGGTGGTGTCCAACATTTGTATTATTGGCACTGTTACTTAAATGGATGTAATAGCTGTGGAGTAAAACAGGAATCACCAGAACTTGGGTTAGAAGTGATATCAGTAGACATAGAAAGGTTCTGGAGTTACCCAATCATCTGGATCATCTGGAAGGTCACTCAAGATCTTGGGGCGTTGAAAATCATCTTTATGTATATATCTTCTCACTCTCTGATGGAGGGTCATCCTTTGAGTTCTATGGGGGCTGCATTAATAACGTAATCGGTGGTATTGACAAAAGGGTAGGATGTTCTCTGTCTGGGAGATACAAATCCTGCATGGTATACAATTGCCTTTTCTTCAACTGATCAAGCCGAACATTCATTGCAACAATGTCTTGTTGAACATGTAGATCTGCCATTCGAATTCTATCTCTTCTCCTTGTGCCTGTAATAAAACGGAGTGCTTTGTTCTGAACTCGTTGTAGTTGTAGCATGTTTGTTTTGTTGTTAATGACAAAGGCACACACGGATATTCAAGTAAGGGTCTTATCATCATCTTATACAGGTGTTTTTTCACGTGAGATGGAGCTGATTGAAATCTGAATAAAGTGGCAAGTCGAGCTTTAGCTAAATTTATCTTTTTGGTGACATGGGAAGTGGAGTGAAGTATCCTGTCTATCTCATAACCCAGTATCTTATTAGGATTATGAATGGCAATAGGTATATCTCTGATGGAGATACCCCTTTATCTTCAATGGTGGAGGAAAACAGCCAATTGTACTGATAAGAACTTTGTCTGGGTTAGTAGTAATACGCCATTTCCTCTCCCAGTTCGCTGTTCTACGTAATTCTGTATTCATTTTTCTATGACCCTCTCATATTTATATTTGCCTGTAACAGGAGTGGACGAAACTACATGAATTACATCATCAGCAAATTGAGTAATAATTGTATCATTATACTCCGGTTGAGGTAGATCATTGACATAAATATTGAATAATATTGGGCTAAGACACGAGCCCTGAGGTACACCAGCTGTCGGTATAAACGGTTCAGCTGTCTTACCACTAAAGAAAGGAAAAATTTTCTACTCGAGAGGAAGTTGTATATAAAGCGAAGAAAGGTCCAGTTGTGTTCAGGAAGGTCAATCAGTTTGTAAATAAGGCCATCATGCCATAAGCTGTCAATTAAGGCCCTTTATCGCAATTTTGGTAGCAACGTAAACATTTTTTGCCCTGTTTCCCTCTGGCACAGTAGCTAACATGTTGGGTCCCTCTATGAGTGCACATGTTGGGGTCCCTCTATGAGTGCACATGTTGGGTCCCTCTATGAGTACTGTGGGTCCTCTATGGTAAACCAAATTGTTTCTCGGTAAAAGATGATTGTATTCCATGTAATAATTTAGTCTATTGGCAATAATCTTCTCAAGAACTTTACCTGTGACCTCTAATAACGAAATAGGTCTATAATTATCAGGTTTATGGACATCTTTATTTGGTTTTGGAATAAAAATCATCTTCGCTGTTTTAAGAGCAATTGGAAAATGTCCGGTGGCCAGAATGGCATTAAAGATGTTGACGAGAGTTTCTTTACAATTCCTAGGTAAGTATTTTACTTGCTTGACAGTTATTCCTGATAAACCCGGCGCTTTGTTCCTCATTTTACCTATAACTTGACTCAATTCTCTGAGGGAGATTGGTCTAGTGAGAGGATGATCCTCTTCAAGAGAAGATATATCAATCAGTGGGAGCGGTTGGAGATCATGTAGGTTGTCATCTCTCCATGTATTGACCTCTTGATAGTGGATATTATTGAATCTTCTAGTCGTATTGTGGGTGAGAATTTTCTCCCACACCTCACCCATTAAATTAACTTGGTCTTGTGGATCTTCTAATTTTATGGTTATTTCTTCATCATCTTCGTCAGTAAAAATGTATGTAAGGTAGTTAGCAGCCTTATGTTTAGCCCCTAAAAGCTGACGAATCTTGCTCCAAAACTTTTCCGGTTGACGTTTATACTGGTTTGCTTGTTGAACAAGATGTTTCCACAATTCGTTCTTATGTTGGGAAATCAAAGTAATTAGTTCTCTCCTCAACATCTGCAGGACAGCCCGAGTTGGCTGACTTGTGAGGAGATGCCTGTTACATTCAGTTTGATAATTCCTCATGCAGTCACGTATTTCGGAAGTAGGTTTATATTGCTGGTATATTTTTGATGTTGTTGTTTGACAAGTTGCATGTGTTGCCTCTAGTATTCGATCATGCAAAGAGTGTAATGCTTCATCGATTTTATCGAGAGGCTGGCCATCAAGTGAGATGGTATCGTCATGGCCCAGGTATTCTCTGAATGGGTCAAATCCCAGAGAGTTTAAGTTAATTTTTGGAGGAGTGGGAATCCTAAACGGTGAGGCCTGCAGAGTGATGATAACTGGGATGTGATCGGAACCCACATCGCCACCAGGGGAGACCCTGCAGTGGTAGAGGTCACAATCTCTATTGGTCAAGACTATGTCAGGTGTCCCTGGTCGGTGGCCTACAAATGTCTTAAAAAAGGGACCTTGAAAGGAGAGGTGTCGTGCTGACATGATATTAAATAACTGCTTTCCTTTTAAGTCACCTCGTTGATTTCCGACTCCACAATTGAAAAGTGCAGGATGATGGGCATTAAAATCACCAGCTAGTAGAGTGGGAACATTTCTACTAAGTAACCCATGCAAAGGGATAGAGGCTATATATGACTGCCGAGGAGGGAAATAGGCAGTTGCAACTATTAACTGGCCATATGAGGTAGTTAGTTCCACAGCAAGAATGTTGTCCTCATCAAAATGAATGGGACGAAAGAACATGCCCTATTTTAACTAGGATGGCCACTCCACTGAAGGGCCCTCTCGATTTCTCTATAGTATAATACCCACGTAACTTAATATGTTGGTCTTCCCTTGCAGCTGTCTCATTAAGGAGAATGATATCAGGGTTATGGTTACACAATTCAACCTCAAGGAGGAAACGGTTATTAAAGAAATGTTTTATATTAACTTGAACAATTTTTATTCCCATTATTGCTTCTTGTTCGCATGATTATGGAGTCTTTTAGATACGGCTCCAGTACTACGAGTGCTTCGTCTTTCCCTGCCCATACTCTCCCTACTTGATTCATCAGAGAAAGAAGAGTAGTTTTGAGTAGTTTGTTGCGTTCCGATCACGTCTACGTCTTCACTGCAATTGGAGACATCTAAAGAATCATTAGAGTCTTCTGATTGAAGAGGTGTGGTACATCCATGTACTGGCCTCAAAGATTCTCCCAGAGGGGGAGACATTGGTTGCTCCAAATGAGAGTTCGTCCAATCCATAGAACTATTACGTGAAGGCATTTGTATAAGAGGGTCAGCTTCAATAGCGGTATTTTGAGCACCAATGTCTGGTGCAGGTTCATTGGTAGTTAATACTGGAGCACCTGGCGTAGAAACAGGTTCTGTCAATACATTAGTAGTGGAAGTAAAGGAAGGTTGCTCATGTATGGGAGTTGTGGTGGGCACATACTTCCTATCTTGAGGAGGTTGATCCATAATCAACTGTACATTCTTTGGAATATTTATGGGAGCAAACCCATTAGCCACTAACAAGTCATTGAAGATGGAGGAACAGAGTTTAACATTGTTTCCAGCAACTTCCTTGGCCAGCATGAACAGAAGAGGACCTCTCTGCCTCAGAGGATCCAGGAGATTTAGGTAGTGGTGCTGACTCTGGTACTTGAGACACAATAGGGGAAGAATGGGGCGCTGCAGGAGGGGCAGTAGTCCAAACATTGGAACTGGCAGAGGTGGCTGGAGGAGGCCCACCATATCCAGGGAGGTTTGGAAATGATGCTTGAGACATTGTTGGAGGTGCTTGAGTTGTGGGTTTTGCAGAAGTTGCCTGTTTCTTGGCCTCTAGAATTTTCTGAATAGCATCTTTCCTAGCAGGACAGTTTGGGAAACAGCATGATGTTTCCCGTGGCAAATGACACACTTGGGGTTATTTTTATTATCACAAACTTTGAAAAGATGCTCACCGAGCATATACTGCAAACAGGTGTTTGTTTGCTACATTTATTAGAAGTATGTCCAAACTCATAGCATTTAAAACATTGCATAACATGGACATATCTCTCCAGAGATATTTGATCAGGAGGGCATCTGGTACCAGAGTATTTAAATCCATGTTGACACAAGAATTTAGCTTCATCTGGAGTTTGCAGGATCAATTTAAGTGAGAAGCGATTGCTGGAAGGCTGCGAAAATTTGTATGCCTTAAGCACTGTAATTTCTGGGTTATCGGTGTTTAGGTCAGCAATAAGTTGTTCAGGAGAGCATTCCCTCAAAAACTACTTATCCTTGCAACAAAGACAGTCCTTTGAGCCTGATAACTCTCAGGAGGAATGGGGATAACTCCCAGAGTCTGTAATTTCTCAAGAACATCAGGTTTAAGCAATTGAAGTAATTCTTCCTCAGAAGAGAGGAGCAGAACTGCACCAGAGCTGGTCTTAAAAAGATCAACCGGTGCAACGTGGAATTGGAGCAAATGCATTGCAGAATTTCCTTTTTCGTTGCAATGTGTCATGATGCCTGGGAAGGTACATCAGACACCTCAACATTACCTTAAAAAAGTAAAACTTTCCTGCGAGTGAGACCTAGACATCCTAAGTCGGCTGACTTATGAAGGTCAGCCCCTAACGATAGCCTACCTGAGCAGTAGGACACTCCGAGCAGTGAGGGGGACAGCCTACCTGAGCAGTGAGGGGACAGCTACCCTCGAGCAGTGGGACAGCACTCGAGCAGAGGGGACAGCCTACCTCGAGCAGTGAGGGGGACAGCTACCCTCGAGCAGTGAGGGGACAGGCCCAAGACAGAGATCGACCGGATTTTAAAACCACACGGGCTACCGGATGGTCAAAATGTCTTGTGTTAACTCGCCAAAGGCGAAGTTGCCGAAAAAGAAGAAGATAGGAAAGTCAGAAGGATAGCAGTGTAAAAAGTGTGTGTGTATGGGCCAGTGTAAATGTTCAGGTGGGGTAAGGATGGGGGAGGATGGGGGGATGGGAAGAGAGGGGGGAACAAGCAAGCTTATCACCGCCTTACCCTCTTGAAGGGATGGGGCTCGAAGTGACAGCAAGCAAGTTTTCCTCTCAGCTCTGGTCGAGAATTACTCAGGATAACCCAAAAACTTGGGAATCAGTGTTCAGAGCAGGAGCGCAGACGACGACGACCTCTCTCGACGGCGGCAGCGTGGAGACTCCTGTATGTGTGTCTATCTATCTGTATATCTCGTCTTGATTACAATCTAGCTCTTGTAGCCCCCAGCACCTCTATTTACAGTTGAATTTCTGCTGACAAAATGTCTACGGTGCCAGCTCTTAATACTTAACCGAATCAAAGAGTGTGGATTCCTTGACTCCAAGATGTGGGTTATTAAGTATAATGCCACTAGCAATATTATAGGGTTAGAGGCATATTACTACGAATTTTTACTGGTCTTAAGAAATAGAAGCTTCCTCAGACAAATACGTGAATACATTATATCGCAGATTTTCTCACAGGAGAGGAAGAGGTCTTGGTCACGCCCCAGTCTAACATGTGCATCTTGTGACCAGAGCAATCTAATTCTGCTTGGTAAGGAACACAGGCAAATGAGAGCTGTTTGCTTAGGTGTACAGATTCGATCTTCACAATACTCTCGTTTCACATCTGGTCTCCAAGTGTCATGACGAGAGGGGTTGCAGCCCCTTTATGAGAGATGAGAGGGGTTGCCGCCCCTGTTAGGGAAAATTTCTCCACACAAGCTTTATTCATATTTAATGGTTGAGGTGAGGTTCACAGGTGGTGTGACGGGAGTTTCTGAGTGAAGGTGAGGGAATAGAAGGTGAGCAGAGGGTGTGACGGGAGTTTCTGAGTGAAGGTGAGGGAATAGAAGGTGAGCAGAGGGTG